>JAMKCH010013225.1:0-40233 GCA_023653785.1 Ophioderma brevispina | reverse complement strand
AACGCAATGAAAGGACACAGACCATTTGTGTGTAGGTATTGTGGAATATCTTTGCAATCATTGGATAGACAAAGACCAGCATAATGCAATACACAGAAACGGAAATATTCGATTCACAAGGCAAAACAACATGTGCAGCAAGAAAGAAAGTCACATCCAGGCAAATTCTTCACAAGACCCTTCAGTGCGGGTATTTTCAGAAATGCTTTGACGAAAGGACTAATCATAAGAGGGCATATTCTTGATGTGCACATAGAGAAACCTTACCAGGGTAAATATTGTCCCAAAAATGCTTCCACAAAAGGAACCTTAATCGTCACATCGATTTCACACACAGGCGGAAACCATATAGGTGTGAGTATTGTCAGAAAGTTTTGCACAAAAGGAAGACCTTAAACACGTCACATTGTACTCACCCAAGGAGAAACCCTATCCGTGTGAGTATTGTCAGAAATGGTGTGCACACATGGAGTTCTCAAACGTCACATTCGTACTCACACACAGGAGAAACCCTACCAGTGGGAGTAGACAAAAGGTGTGCACGGAAAGAAAGAAGACCTTGAAACGCACATTCGTACTCACACAAAGGAGAACTACCAGGGTGACGTTTGTCAGAAATACTTTGCACCAGAAAAGTCAATCTGACTCAACAATTCGTACTCACACAAATGGAGAAACCATATCCAATGTGAGTAATGTCAGAAATGTTTTGCCCGGAAGGGAGACCTTGAAATGTTCACACTTCTTACTCACACAAGGAGAAAACCCCATCAGTGTGAGGTATTGTCGAGAAATGTTTTTTTGCAGAAGGGAAGTCTTAAACGTCACATTCGTACTCACACAAAGGAGAAAACCCAAACCAGTGTGCGCTGCTCAGACAAATGTTTGCAACAGGAAGACAATCTTAAGAACACATTCGGTACTCACACAAAGGAGAGACACCCTACCAGTGTGAGTAGTCCGAAATGTTTTGCAATAAGGGCAACCTTCACGTCAATCATTCTCACCACAAAGGAGAAGAACCCATGAGCCCATTAGCTTTTTCCTTTACGGCTCTAAAAATGGGATTTGTTCACCCACACTACAGAAAAAGGTGTGATACCACAGATAGTATGGACCCTCTCGACATCGCAGGGAGTTTGTCGAGTTCCAAAATTTGTGTATCATTTTTTACTCCTGTTGTTTATTAAAAAAATTATACTGCTACGCCAAAATTGCTCAAAATAAGGGGTAGTGGTAGCTTAACAATAAAGGATAGGGGTAGCTTAACAATACTATTACTTGACCAATTATCATTAGCCATTAATATTTCTGATAGATTAAAGGTGCAACGAGAGATTTCACATATCAGGTGTCCCTAAAAATCAAAAGTATAACGATTTTTGCCCTGATGTAAAGCTTTCCATCAGAAATAACCCAATCTGAAAGGATTAAGCTGAGAAATGTTTCTTTGGTACAAAAATTTTGAAATTTCTAATTTCGTATAGGAGCAAATACGAAATTCAGCCTATGTTTTGTATTGAAATATAAGCAAATCAGAATCACCCTTTCCTCAATTTTAAGGCATTTCCGTAGCCATATACAATGTAAAAAATGTATTGAGTGTCTATTCTATATGAAATTACTATTATGACACAATATTTGGGTGCCTCGGAAATCTCTCGTTGCACCTTTAAGTTAAGATTTTTTTTTTGTGTTGTTTCAAGGTGCCCTGACCTAAAATGGGGGTCAAAAGGTAAATGGTTATGAAAATTCAATATTATGCACGAATTACGATTTTTTTTTTAAATCGGTCAGCCGTTTCTTTGGATAGTAAAACCAAAAATATGTACTAAATTGGCTCATAGGACCGTGTGTATTAAATGTGGTCGACCACATTTGGAGACGTCTTTGTTCATAATACCAAAAGGAAACATTTTGGGCCTTAAAATTCACTAGCGTATTGAAAAAATTATGAGTTTTCTTATGATAGGAAAATCTCACTTTTGATGTAGTAAGGATAAGGTTGTCGATTGGGTCGCCCACCTTTAGGGTAGTAAATTGATAGATATATTTTATATGTGTATACAAAACGCTAAAGAGCTAAAATTACTGTTTGTGCAGCACATATAACACTGTTGGAATGTTTTACTTTCATACAAAGACTTGAAGTATGCTTTTGGAGGTAATAATACATCAAAACTAGATTAGATGGAAGTTCCTGCAGCTAATAATTACTGTTGTATATAAGCTACCTTACATTGATGCCATTTGCAACTGGGCGGTTTGACAGAAATGAACAAGAGTGCTCTCGTGAAATTTCAAGACAATGTCTCTGAGGAGGTTCAACCAATTAAACTACAAATACCAACCAATGGAATGTCTGTTGTTTACCTGGTTGATACCATGGCCATGATTCAGATGGTGAGAACTGGTGGTGTATGCACACTTGATGAACTTGCTGACAAGTGCTTAAAACTTGTGTGTGTGTGCATGTGTGTGTGTATGTATGTAGGTGTGTTTGTGTGGGTGTGTATGTGTGTATATTTGTGTATGTGTGCTTGTAATGTGTGTGCGAGTGTATGTATGTGTGTTTGTATGTGTGTGTGTATTTTTGTATGTATGCTTGTAGTGTGTGTGTGTATGCGTGAGTGTGTATGCAAGACCAACGTAAGTGACATTTTTGTCGAAATTGAGTTTTTGGTGAATTTTGATAGAGGAATTATTCGCGCATAATTTAAACTATGTGTGAAGATATGTAAGTGATTAAAAAAGTTTTAATTAGAAAAAGAAGATAACGTATGTGCAATTCCCCCTTTCCGCTTAATGCAAGACCAACGTAAGTGGCACTTACGTTGGTCTTGCATTGAGCAATTTTGCCCCTTTTCAGTGCAAGACCAACGTAAGTGCCACTTACGTTGGTCTTGCATTAAACATATTTGAAAAAAAAAAAAAAAAAAAAGAGGTAATAATACATCAAAACTAGATTAGATGGAAGTTCCTGCAGCTAATAATTACTGTTGTATATAAGTTACCTTACATTGATGCCATTTGCAACTGGGCGGTTTGACAGAAATGAACAAGAGTGCTCTCGTGAAATTTCAGGACAATGTCTCTGAGGAGGTTCAACCAATTAAAAATAAAATAATAAATCAAGGTTTATTTTAATCTCAAATCGTGGCCTTTAGGCCAAATTGCTAGAGACTTTACAACTTAATAATTACTAGACAGAAACAATGCAACTTGGAGGCAGCAGCTTAAACAGCGCCATATTGCAACATTCAAACACACTACACGAAACACACACCGGATGGGTAGTGCACGCTTTCATGGTTCATTTGCCCATTTCAAATGAACCATGGAGAAAGTGGCATTCACGTTTTAATCAATATCTGTTATACAAATCAAATCCCACATGGAGTTCCCGAATTAAATCTAGCAAGTGGTCCCACTGAGATTCGATCCGAGGACCCTTTGCTCCAGAGGCAAGCTTGCTAACCACTAGACCACGCCACTACCAACCAATGGAATATCTGTTGTTTACCTGGTTGATACCATCTCCATGATTCAGATGGTGAGAACTGGTGGTGTATGCACACTTGATGAACTTGCTGACAACTGCTAAAAACTTGTGTGTGTGTGCATGTGTGTGTGTATGTATGTAGGTGTGGGTGTGTATGTATATTTGTGTATGTATGCTTGTAATGTGTGTGCGAGTGTATGTATGGGTGTTTGTATGTGTGTTTGTATGTATGTATGTGTGTATTTTTGTATGTATGCTTGTAGTGTGTGTATGTGAAATTTGTTTTGTTTATGGTATTATAAGGTATCTGTATGCTATGACACCTCAACATTTTACTGTGCAATACAATGTTTTATATTATAGCAGCTGGACTGTTAAACTTTTAGTATGTAAAATTATGTTCTTATTATTGTATTTTAATACTTTTTAGTAATTTCTATATTTCTTGGTTATTGTATTGTATTCCATTTTTGATGTATTATGTTTGACCCCTGGGCACCCCTGAAAAACAGTGATTACACTGATGGGGTTTCCCCAGGCAAAAGAAGATATAATAAAAAAAAATAAAAACTGGTAACCTCACCATTAAGGTAGGGTTTCCCAACCTTTATTCCCTGTGACCCTCTTTTTAATTGTTTATCACGGGCGCCACCCCCACCCCCCCACACACACACACACAAGCTCTTGTTACATGTACTCGGTATTGCACGCAAATCTTCAAATCAATGTTCCTCACATACCTTTAAACAACATTGGCAAATTGACCAGGAGCACCTTTGCTTTTATGAGATCTTTTCTACTTTTTAATGAAAATTGAGATTGTGTAAAATTACCTTCGCGACCCCTTTCTCATTTTCCCCAGACCCCTTTTGGGGTCGTGACCCCAGGTAGGGAAATGTTGTCATGAGGCAAACTAGATTCTGCAGAGTCTATGTTGTGTTTGAGGTACCGAGATGTCCGTCAAAGCAGACGAAAAAGTTCATAACAAATCTTCAAATTTAGAGCACATTAGGCCCAAGTGCTTTCCTTGCTTCATCGTGGAGCCAAATCTGCCCAATAAAGGTGAATGAAGATTATGATAGAGACTTAAACAATTCCAATAGGCGGCTCGGGTTACAAATGGTACGTATTGGATTCTTCATTCAGATCAGGAAGAGGAGACAAACCCCTTACGGCTATGGCATCTCCTTCTATAGTTGCTGTGTCGTAGGTGTCCCGTGTTGAAGCCTTTCTCTCGCGCCGGCCCTGTTAATGTCACATCATCACCTGTTTGTGAGCTAACTGATTCACAACTACGTCCAAAACAAATCGTGTTTTACAAACACCACAGTGAACATCTTGAAGACCTACCCTCATATTATGCAGCTGAGCTACTCACAGGGAACTTTATGGCAAGCACCAAGTCTGTATCCTGCAGCTGAACGTTGAGGGTCCTCACCCATGCCTAAAGACGTGACATCTCTTACAGCTCTCCATCAGGGAGAAACGGAGTGAATATCATCCTCCTTCCTCCAAAAAAACTCACTGCGAATCTGACTAGCATTTTGACCTTATTTGCTTCATTCCGCCCAACAACCATGGGATCGCTTCCTATGTTTTAGCAGGCATACAATGAGATCAACCCTGGCAATCTTCATGATTCCGCCAATCCAGTGATAACATTTGAAGCAATGGGAACCCCCTTCACCAACATATATAAGCCACCACCACTGAGGCAACTTCAACGCCCTTCCAGTATTTCAGCTGGAGCTCTCCTTCGTCTGCGAAGATTTCCAACTGTAGAAATACTGCATGGGGATACTCCAACATTGAAAATAATGCAAGCGGCTCTTGATGGATTGAATCCCAAGACCTCCAACTGCGGTTTGATAGTAAGGGTCCACCTACTTCTACTCAAGCGGACATGGACCAGTCCCGACCGTCAACATCACAGCGCCAATCCGATCCCGCTGCTCCAGAACGCTCCTCCCTAGATTTCCTACCTCAGTCATTGCCCTATCCGGTCAATCCTGGTCACCAGTGACATCAAGGTCAACTATCTCCATCCTCTACAGAAAGAGATGGATTCAGGAACACCCAACTGGTCCATAGTTCAAACAACCTCACCAGCGACTGTCATCCACGCTGGCCCCTGATCTCTACACACTGGATAGGCTATCGCCGCTTGAACATGAGGAAACCGGAATGGGCACGTGGCCTTTGCTCTACCCAAGATCACCCCGATCGTGCAACGACAACTGATAGGGACACTAGGAAAACGGACAGAATAGGCGATTAATTGCGCGTATGTCAAAGTTTGTCAATTATTGTTTGATTTTGAGTATGGGTGGGTATGTTCGAACAAAATATGATTCAACAATATTTTAAAAAGTCTTAAAACTGGCCATATTTCTGGTTTTTCAGCTCACAGACAAATAATTAATGGAGAGGCCTAAGTTGATGTTGGGACTACTAGCATTCACAGATATATTAGATTATTATTCATCCGCCTTCAAGTTTGTTCGGCTTTACTAACCCCACCCCCTATATCATGTATGTCACTATTCCTACTCATGATCTATTGGGAATGTTGGTAGGCTACTTATTTGGATACTAATGGAAAGAGAAAAAAGCAAAGCTATCTTGTGGTAACCAAATCTATAGGATCGGATGTGTAAAAAGCAACATCACAGGGGGTGGTTACCCCCCCCACCCGAGAAAATTGTTGTTGAAAAATGCTAGGTAGACAGAGAGGTAAGAGATCGTTTTCTAGAAATGACCTCGTATCTCTATTTACAGGAATGCAGTTTGTTTAAAAAATTGGAATAAAATTCCTGGGGGCTTGAAATTTTGGTCGGGGACCAATTCGAGTTCAAAAAAAAAAGAGACTATAGCTGCAAAGCGGGACAACCTTAGGGGTATACAATTCACAATAATGAAGTTTCAGTGGGTACAAATCAGTTATCCAAACATATCAGCAAAATAAAACCCCGAAGTGTGTATATTTTTTGTACCGTTATATTGGCTATTTAAAAGTATTTTTAGTCACGTATTGAGAAAAGGTCCCACAAGGGGTATAATTGTACTGGAAAGTGGTCCCCTATTTAAAAAAAAACCCTGAAAACCTGACTAAGTAGATTTTACAAAAAAAATGGCTCCGTCAGACTCCCGTTAAGGTTTTATTTTCACTACAATGTTGTTAGCCCTTAGGGGTCAATTTCAGATCCCCTGGAATGAGCACGGGTACTTCACAAAACCCCTGAACATCCCCCCCCAACCCCCCCATCGGATAAAATCTTGCTTCGAAGAAAAGATAATGTTACTGCAGTCTATGGGGTTCAGCATACGCACAAAAAAATCATTGTTTAAACAACTGGAAATTAAATTGGAAGGAACTGAAATTTTGGACATTGACCTGGGCTTTATAAGCCAGTCTAGCGACGTGTTTAATAAATGTAAAAAGCACAACTATCCCTTAGGCCTACTTGAGATCCATTTCTACAGTATCCAGGCGAAAAGTTCATGAATTAAATACTTAATTTAGAAGTAAAATAGTGTGACTAATTTTACTGGTATTCCCATGCAGTTATAACATTTTAGAGGAACTAGCTAGTACAGTGCACTGCAACTTGCCCAAGTGCATCATTATTTATATGTACAGTGTATAGGCTACGAAGTTACCACACTCACTAAGCGGTCGCAAAATTGCCTAGATACATTGTTTACTTATACTCCAGTTAATTTCAGGCAAAACGGGCAACATACACATACAAATTGCAAATGTTTGAGATTTTTTTCAGAGATTGGCAGAAAAGTATTTTATAAGCATACTGTATACTCATCCCATAGAAAACCCGTGCAACCGAGTGGAAGTTGTGGGTAGAGCAAAAGGGACGTTGCGCAACTTCCGGTTTTCACCGGCTCGCTATTCAATCGCTTTGAGACAGCCTATCCAGTGAGTAGAGATCAGTGACGCGGCCAGCCTCGGCTTCGTCTAAAATCAACGATGCATATTCTGACTACTGCTCCATGCTCCACCAACCAGCTAAACATTCATTTCCAAGAGGCAGAAGGATCCCTACACCCCCTGTTGGGACAAGAATGCGACGAGTTATACAAAGAGTATTGTAATACCAATTGCGATACTGAGAGAATAGCAAGGTCATCCAGCTACTGATCTGCTTGGCAAAGAGACGCACCAGATGGAGGAGGAGATATCCAATATCAACTTTACCCCCACAAGCCGCATGCCTGGAAAACACCATCAACCAGCTTGTTTGGAGAACAAGTCCATCAACAAGTGTTTCCAATCACAACAAGTTTGTGGACAGCCCATCATTCAAGCCCAAAGGCTGTTACCTTGATAGGAAGCATGGGTCAACCTCCAACCAGACGCGGTAACTGGCGTTGGTCGTAACAAAGAACTTTCCTTCACAGGATCGGAGTAGAACTTTCACCAAACTAAACTGCGATTGTGGAGAGTTACAAACCATTAGCCACATCATTATGACTGTTGAGTTCACAAGTCCCCAAGAGGAATTCCCAGGCCTGATCACCTGGATGATGAAACTAATCAGCTGGTTAAAGATCTCTCCCTCCCCACTGTGATTTTTGGACTTGCACGCACGAACGAACCTAGTCCCCACCAAGTGACTAGACAAACCAAGTTGAAATTCATATAAATATTAACAATCATATCACCGGTGGCGTGTTTGATGGCAAATAACCTCCTGGCCACATTTTATTGAAAATGCAATAAATGTCACTATGGTCAATTTATTTTCCCAATATCAGTGACCAATAGATCACAGACTTCATCAACACTGGAAGCATAAAGATTATTCATTACCGGCTCGGTAATGCGTAACGTGGTAGAAAAACACTTCAATTCCTTTCATTTGGGAGTGCAGGCCCTTGTTTATACTGTCTCTCCGATTTCGACGAAGTCTTTTTTTTATTACGTAAATGCAAAATACTTATCCTATTCGCAATAATAAATCATGAGCTCTATGTGCATGTTCAATTAACTTCGTCAATGTTTTTCATCATTTATGCGAAAAGGAAGAAAGACCTCATGCAGAAATGTTGCTGGGGCACAGTCTTTGACCTAACAACTTTGTGCGAAATTAAAATCCCACTTAATTGCTTAGTTCATTTGTATTCAATTTACCGCGCTTTCAGAAGACAACTTAGGGTCAACGACCCTAATCAACAATGTAAGGGTTAGGTTTATTGTGAAAGGGACGGGTATTTTGTTACTCAACCCGAATCTTGAGGCGATCACACCTGGCTATGACAATGGCTTCCGCATACCGGCCCATTGTAATATCTTTAGTTATGGTTTGCTGAAGTCTATACATATCCATTGGTCACAGATTTATGACAGGCAAGATTGGTGTGACATTTTTATTTCATTTTCAAGAGAATGTGCCAGTTTTATTTGGAGCAACAGACTGTTATATGTCATTTAATATTTATCAAATACTTTTTACAACCGGGTTTGTCTTATTCCCTTTGAAGGGACTACGAATTTGTTATGCAGGCTTGTTATGTGGGGTCTAACGCGTCATAGTCCGAACCTATTTAATGCGACATTATGCGTTCGCTGCAAGAATACATCATCATCTTGCGGGTTGCAACCAAGATAAGGTTCACACCGCACTCCAGTGAATTGTGTTTATTGTTTATATCGGTATTTGGCAGATCCTCTAAATAATTATCTTGTAATCACATCGATTTAATTAAAGGGTCCGTCGACTTGGGCATTGCACTGCAGTCTAGCAAAATACATCAATATGATTTCGTGCCTTGTGTACGGAAGCAGCCAGCACGCACCATGGTGTGGTGGGGCAATGATAAGATGAATAAGGCCAAGCGTAAATATTTTGAGCCGTCAGTGTGCAGATGAGGTTAAGCTATTTATAGGTAATTCCATGCTTTTCCTCTATGTGACAGGGAAGTTTAGTATTATTATCTGAACGAAATGATGCAAGGACTTTGAAATTTTCGATCTCCCCTCCTCCCTGAGTTTCCTATACCACTCTTGGGGAAAAAAAAAGATTGACTGGTGATTGCTATCGAATTGACACTGAACCATGGCAGCTTCGTCAGTATATACTAATACTTTCTACAACTATCACATAGGAATCCTAGGCGTTTGTCAAACAACTCAGGATCAATATTCTGTGAAATGCCTGATACATAATATTAAATTAATGGCCTGGCCTTCTCTCTGGAATATCGTAGTTATAAAATGCCACAATCATAAGCTTTCACTTCTACCACTGTCAACAGTCCTTTGACAGACGATTCGCGTAAAAGACAATCTTCTGCTTTTGATAATCACTATTTATTTAAATGTTGTATAAAATAGCTATAATACGTACGATAAATGCAAGAATTACTATTGTAATGAATACTGTCTGCTAGGCATCAATCATAATGATCAACCTTTAATGTAAAGAAAATGCGCATTCCGTTTTCTGTTACTCTTATCGTACTCTGTATTATTTTGAAGTAGAATCACACCAAGCTAGTTTTCATGATTGGCCCTTTTAATGTAATTTCTGGTCCAAATCGCAAAACCGAATCACGATTGGTGTAAGTAATATCTGTCATATAATGGCGTGTACAAAAGATGTGCCTGTTAACTAGCACCGAAATAATTCGTCGGCATAATGAATTAATTCTTAAGCCTATCCGTGTGTTAACAATATACCATAAATCAATGTCATTGTTTTATACCACAATTGTATCCTTTTAACATTGGAAGTAGTATTTGGGATATAAATTGGCTATAGCAGTCTATCGAAGCAGAATTTGTCCAGCAAAATGTGCAATCTGACCCAACCATCAGAAAAACTGATACATACTGCTACAACAAGCTTGGTGAAGACTAGTCTCATATAAGACCCCAGTATAGTGCTATGTACTAACTGACCATGCAAGTAGGGTATATTACTCACTGGCCATGGTCATGGTAAATAGGAGACTCCCTACACTTCAAGAATGGTATCAGTTCAGCGACCAGTGTAAACAATGGCGGCGTGTTGCTGTGCAATATAATGAAGGAACTTTGTACATTGCATTGGTTGGGGTCAATTCCCGGATTTTATCTCGTGGCAGAAGAAAACATCCAGGTAATTAATGGTTGCTTTCCTTCTCAAGTAAAATCATTTTTTACAATCCTTCTTAGAGGCTAGGATCTGAGGCGGTAGAGCTCTATCTGGAGGCTGTTCTGCTTAGTTGAGGATTCTATGAGAAGCATTGAGTTTAGGTTTTGTTCTCTGTGCTAGCTGGTGGAGAAACCTTTCATGGCAGAAGTATGATAGTGGCCTTGATAAGGCAGTGAATTGTTTCCTTTGCAGATCATTTCAACATTTAAGACAGCTGATAATGAAGAGATTCTGTGAACTGTGGTAAGATTACTGCGGTCGATAAATCTCAGCCGGCTTCGACAATCTGAGTTCTTCCTTGTGAAAAGCCCAGTCTGATCTGCCCCAGTGACTGTCAGTAAACCATATGATCAAAGAAAAAAAATCAAGATTTCATTGATCAACGGGTTGGTGAATAAGATGAACTGGTTTATTTACTCATGTAGACTTCATCAAAAGAAACTTGCCAGATCAGAGTTACCTGGGTGCCTTTCGTTTTGTTTCAGTTTGATGTTTTTTTGACTGCCAGTTAGGGATTTCCTTGAATTGATTGGTCTCATCACTTGAACCAACAGTTAGTTTCTACTTCGTACTTGGGAAGAGTACCAGTGCAAGCTCTTGGTCAGCTGTTGCTAAGGTGTTATAAGACCCCCAAAAAAGGTAACGCAGCATGTCGAAATACCCCCATAAGTTACAAAACCATTGGGTCTATGCGCGAAAAACATTAAATCATATCAATAGTCTGTTTTTTCTGCCAAATTTTGACCCTTTTGCTCCATTGTGATCAATTATAGCCAAACAATGTCCATTTTACGAAAAATTGTGTACATTCAAACTTGACCTAGACATATACACATAAAAAACCATGCAATATTGTGACACACACTTCACTGGAAGAATGCGATCTTTCGCTGAATGGCAATCAATATGAGCTAATATGCGATAGCTTTTGCTGTAACTTTTAAAAGGGAGACAGTGTTCTTATAATGGGTATTGTTGTTGGCAATATTGATCGCAAATGGGGCAGAAGGTATCAACATTTAGGGAAGAACAAACGAACTATTATATGATTTTATAATTTTCGGGCAAAGAACAATGGTTTGTAACCTATAGGGGTATTAAGACATGCCTGCGGTACTTTTGGGGGTCTTTATGTTGCAACCTCAATAGACACATTTTTACTCGCACAAAGGACAAACCTTAGTGTGAGTTTTCTTTTCTCGGAACATGTTTTGGGAAAAAACAGTTCAATGATGTCAACCCTCCTTTAAACTTATACAGAAACGAATATTTTTATTTTGGCCTACACTAACAACAAACCCCTAAACCCTATTAAAGGCCAGTATATGAAAAAAAAATATGTACATGGTGTAGAACTTTGAACGGCCGGACATAGGAACTCTTGCAATGTTTGGAAAGCATTTCTTAATAGATTGTTCAGAGATTTTGTGGGCGGGCACTCTCAGTATTTTGCCAAAGCCTCATTTTCAAATGAAAAAAATAGCCTTTTGTTATAAAAAAGGCAGCGATTTTTGTTTTTAAATGTATAGATCCCGAAAATTAAATTAAAACACATAGGGCTGGTGAACTTAAAAAAATACTCCACGAGAATTGAGTAGTTTTTTAGATGGCTATTTTGTGTCCTGACCTGGGGTAAAGGGTTGGGCATTATTGAGTAGCTAGAATTTGAAAAAGGAGTCATTGGGTGTGATATCAGTGATGGAGATAACCACGCAACCCCCAACTACCCCCGGTTGGTGACGGCTAGCTGCTTGAAGAACATTGTTTGTACATCTACTCATTCATCATGGGGATAAATTTTATAATTTTTGATGACGGAATGTGATTCAATTATGTTGGTTCATTGTTATTTTTTTCAGATGAACTCAAGTCGACCCTGTTTATTTGCCCACTCACAACTTCTAAGAAGTACTCCATTTCGTAAAACTTAGCAAACTGTGATAACTTGACACTAACGGATAAGTGAAAACAGATTCCTTAGCGGCTCTTGTGAGAATTAAAACTCAACCCATGCGAGGATACAGACCATTTGCGTTGTAGGTATTGTGGAATATATTTGCATTATTGGATTAGACTTAAGACAGGCTAAGCAATACACAGAAAGAATAGTTGAATTCACAATGACAAAACAAATATGCAGCAAGAAAAGTCACCATCAAGGCAAATTCTTCACAAGACCCTTTCAGTGCTTTCAAATAATTGGTACAAAAGACCAATCTGAGTAGGAGGGCATATTCTTGATGTGCACTGAAGGACGAAACCCTACCAGTAGTGAATATTGTCAGAAGTGCATACTGACGGAAGGAAGACAGGACCTTGAATGTCACTTTCGTTTACTCACACAAGGGAGAACCCTATCCGGTGAGTCTTGTCAGACATGTTTTGCCACAGAAAGAAGACACACCTTAGTGGAAACATTCGTACTCACAAAAAGGAGAAAAAACACTACCAGTGTGAGGATTGCCAGAATAGAAATGTTTTGCACAGAAGACACCCTTAGTGGACACATTCGTACGCACACCACAAAGGAGGACAACCCTTACCAGTGTGGAGTATTTCAGAAATTTGCAGTAAAGGGAAGTCTTAAACGTCACATTCGTACTCACACAAATGAGAACCCTACCCTATCATGGTGAGTATGTGCCGAAATGTTTTTGCACGAACACAATAGTGGACACATTCGTACTCACACAAAGGAGAAACCGAACCAGTGTGAGTATTGTCAGAAATGTTTGCCAGTAAAGGGAAGTCTTAAACGTCACATTCGTACTCTCACACAAAGGATAAACCCTAACCAGTGTGAGTATTGCCAGAAATGTTTTGCACAGAAGAAAACAGACTAGTGGACACATTCGTACGCACACCAGGAAAACCCTAACCAGTGTGAGTTTGTCCGAAATGTTTTGCAGTAAAAGGAGATATTAAACGTCACATTCGTACTCACACAAAGGAGAACCCCTATCTGTGAGTATTGCCATAAAAGGTTTGCACAGAGACCCAAACTTAGTGACACATTCGTACGCACACAAAGGAGAAACCCTACAAGTGTGAAGTATTGTCAGAAATGTTTTTGGCAGTACAGGGGAAGTCTTAAACGTGTCACATCGTACTCACACAAAGGAGAACCCTACCAAGTGTGAGTATTGCCAGAAATTGTTTGCACAGAGACACAACTTAGTGGACACATTCTTAGCACACAAAGGAGAAAACCTACCCTTGTGAGTATTGTCAGAAATGTTTTGCAGTAAAGGGAATTCTTAAAAACGTCACATTCGTCACAAGGAGAAACCCTACCAGTGTGAGTATTGCCATAAATGCTTTTGCAATAAAGGGAACCTTAACGTCACATTCATTCTCACACAAAGGAGAACCCATAGCCCCATTACTATTTCCCTGTACGGGCTCTAAACGGATTAGTTCAACCCACACTGCAGACAAGGTTTGATACCACAGATAGTATGGACCCTATACTGGCCTCGCCAGTTAATTCAAATTGAGGTATCACTTTTTTGCTACTGTTTGTTATAACAAAAAAAATATATACGCTAGAATCTTTGTTAATCTACTAAGACATTTGTAATTTGTATTCATGCCTGTCCAGAGGAGAAGTCCTATCAGCATGAGCTTTGTCCAAAATGCTCTTAAAACTGTTTTTAACTGCATGTAAAAAGTCTATCAGTGTGGAGAATTGTTACATATATTACAGACGCGAGGAACATCAACACCAGCCAACCACTTTCCTTTGTGTATTGTCAAAAATTCTTTACACTTATTAAGCTCTTACTGGACACATTTTTGTTCAGCAAAAAATCCTTTGTGAAACCAGCACTGAGATTCGATTTAACTCGGTTTTTCCGATTTTTGTTTGTAGTAAAATAGGTAGCCGATTTTTTGTAGACAATGTATAGAGGGCAGGAGCAGACATCATATGGGCCTTTTAAGAGTTTTAGTTTACCCCCACTATAGAAAAGGTTTCAAAGCTTTGGTAGTTAGTAGGACCTCTATATCAATGCTAGGTGGTTACATACTCAAATTGTGGTATCACTGTTATCCCAATTTAAGGTTACACAAGAGGTCTCAACTTAATATGCTCCAATTCAGCTGAAATGTATGCCATACTGCTGTCCATCTAGTCATAAGGATGCCACCAAAATGTATAGTTTGTCCACTATCGAACACTGGTTTCAGAGATAAAGGGTAAAATGACTAAATTGGTAAAAAGGTAAATTTCAAGTTGTACAGGGAATTACAACATTAAAAGTTAATCTGATTACATTTTAATACTTAGTCTAAATTTATGCCTGAGGAAAGAGGACTTCCCAAAGTATTGTTTTGATTATGTTATTGTTTACTTACCGAGATAGGGTCAAAGAAGGTAATGCCATTGTTGCCTATGGACCTATTTGTTGCATAACATGATACTATGGCATTGGAGATGCTACAAACTATTCTTATTTTTGACCCATTAAGCTTATGGAACAACTTTCATTTCTTACCAAAATTGGAACCTTCTGATTTTGACCCCTGTGGAAATGGACCTATTTTAGTCATTTTTTACCTATAACTCCAAACCAATGTTCGTGGACGGTAAATCTACAACTACACATTTTGAATTTCTTGACAAGCTATACGGACAGCATGGCATAAATTTCAACATGATTGGAGCATTTTAAAAGTTTGACCCCTGTGTAAACCTTCATTTGGCCCTTACAACATACAAAAATCACAATTTGGAAGAGTACTAACTACCTATGTATTTATGTATATGGTCCCTACTAACTACCAAGGTGTCAAAAACTTTTTCTATGTGGGGGAGTGAACGATTATGAAAATAAAATTGAGGAAAGAGGGCAATATATTTCGAAGTGGAATTAAAGAATAGATTTGAAAGATTAAATTGTTTTTCTCCCGTTTCGGATAGTTCAGTCATTATATTACATTTTTTAGTTAACCATTTATCCTGGCTGTATGCTAACTGTGTTATGATTAAAAAGTACCACCAAATAAGCGATTTTTCATGGAAAAACCCCTCAGTGCTATCATATATTTCTTTTGTAATACATTCCTTGTTTTGTTAGCGTCTCATGTAAAAATTACGGCATTAAATTGATTACGCTTCAAAAGTTACCGGGCTGTCAGAGTGAAAGTAACCCAAAGTGTAAATGAGTCATCATGTGTAAGTCGTGTTTAATTGTTCGGGGCAAAAGAAAATGATCCACCTCACAAAAATAACTGTAGCCTTTGAATGGCTTGATAGCTTTTAAAAAAAAATTTAATTATTGTGAAAGCTGATTAAACAGACTATCTAATCCGGGAATTAATTAATTCCGTTCGTATCGTCGTTCGTGCAAGTCCAATCACAGTGGAAGATCCGTCTTTAACCAGCTGATAGTTTCATCAACCGGGTTGATCAGGCCTGAATTCCTCTTGGGGACTTGTAAACCTCCCATTCATCTATGATGTGGCTAATGGTTTTGGCTCTCCACAATCGCAGTTTGTTGATGGTTCTAACTATCCGATCTTGTGAAGGAAGTTCTTTTGTACGACCACGCCAGTTCTGAGTCTGTTGAGGTTGACCGCATGCTTTCCTATCAAGGTCACAGCCGTTAATGTTTCTCTTTCTTCATAAAAAATCCCTCATTTTGTACTTTTTCTGACTCCCCTGTAGTTTTTCAAAACTTTGAAAGATTTACTTTCATATTTTTCTTGCACTCTTTTGTTAAATTACCTCATATGGACTTGGTTCCTGACAGTTCCTTAAATGCAGCTATCAGACAGCGGAGCTCTGTCCATTTTTTTTTTCTGAAAAAGCTGCAATTTAAAGAGCTCTATCTCATGATGTAAGTTTTCATATGTACATAGGTAGCTTTAAAATTTTTTCAAGTTATGGGTTTCTTTAAGGTGTAGACTTTGAGTTTATTGTGCTACTGTAGCTAAAACAATATCTCCATTATGGCTGTGTTCATTCTGGACAGTTCTTAAATGGGGACTGTCAGATGGCGACTCGTCCATTTTTTTCCGCTAGCAGTAATTTCAAGAGCTTTCTCAAGATGCAGTTGTATGTAGATGACTCAGTTTTCAAGTTATTGATCCTTTAAAATTTAGAATTTTTAAAAAAAAAAAAAAAAAAAAAAATTCATATGGACTTAGTTTCTACTGATAGTTCCTTAAATGGAGCTGTCAGATGGCAGAACTCCGTCCATTTTTTTCAGGAAAGCTTTATTTTAAAGAACTCTATCTGATGATGCAATTCATTGGTTATGTACACACCTGGCAAAAGTATTGCCCATGCGAAACATATAAACAATTTATATTCAAAAAGTGATTTTATAATTGTACCAACCAGTAGTTCTTGACTACACATTATTATTGTCAAAGTTATGATTTCAAACAGATGCTGTTTCCCAGAATCAAAGAGTGCGAAAAAACATTTTATTTGATAGTCATGTTCCCTAAATATGGCGGGTTAAAGAACCTCGTTAATGATAACTTGCCGATTGTACTCCAGAAGGAATACAGGCGCAGGAGTGCCAAAAGGTTGCAAAATGGTCGCTAAATGTGTGGAGTTTGTCAAAGTCTACTCTAAATGTTTAGGGCGAAAATCAGAGTGCATTGTACATGGACCGGAAATGAGATAAGCGTCAATAGAAAATGGGACCATGTCCATCACCGTTGGACTCAGGAAATTTCATGACAAGAGGTTCACGTGATAACTTGAAAAGAACATTTTAATCACTCTCATCACTGTTTGGTGATGAGGTTTTTGATTAACAGGCCCGTCTGTCGCTTCCCTTTGTGTTTGTTCGAGGGTGGTCGGTTTTTACTAGGGTGTTAATTGGCTTGTGCGATTCTCCTTTTTGTTTCGTAGCCGTGTTTGTATGATGACCGTCATTCCGTTATCCGTCGTCTGCGAGTCAGGTCGCTGTCTCCCGTTCTCCGTAGCTCCGTGTTTAGTTTCACCATGCCGAAATCCAAAGCTCGAAAAGCTATCTAGTCCATGGACATCGCAGGTTCCAGCGGATCCTGAATTCATGCAGTGGGCAACCGGTGAGGATTAATCCAGGGGCAGTGGATAAAATTGCAGGAAGACTGGATTCAATACACTCAGAGCAGTGAAATTAATACGGGATCAAGAATTAGTTTATCAATTGGACAATTGGGACCAATCCCATCTGTTGAGAAGAGCAGTAGCCGACCCTCATTTCAAAGGAAACTAACGTGAAAACAACCCAGTACTGCTCCAGATCTACCTATTGGTAACGTGGCTGAACTTCTGGGAAAAACTGTGAGGCGAATGACAGCCATCAAATGGCAGCCTCGACTAATGTAGGCCTACAAGCAGCACAACCAGACAACGATGCCCCGCTATATCTTCGCAGTGAGCAAAAGGGTGAGGCATACGTATTGTGGATTTATTGGGGCACTGAAGTCATCAGATGAGATGAGAACAAATGCAAGGCTTCTAATGATGCCAAAATCTCAGGTTTGATTGTGTGAAAGCTGGGGTCGAAGCTGAGGAATCATATTTCTTATTCTTATTGGCATTAACAATGTATCTAGGGATCAAGTGTTTGTATGTTTTGATAATGTAGAAAGAGGTAGTTTTATGTGGTTGTTGATTGGCAGTGACAGAATTGTTTTTTGCTCGATCTGAAATCGGTCATTCTTGATGCATGGAAGGGTTGGTGAACATAAGCAGCAGGTATATGATGGTGGAATTCATCTAATTTAATCAGTATACCTCTTTGTAGTGTGCGTTTACGGTATAGACATGTTGTTTTCTGCATGTGTCATTGCATTCAATAAGTTTATCTTCCTTTATACATGGAGGGGTGATGAACTAATCCATCAGATTGTGGCGTGTATCTCTTGCAGTTAACTAATTTATCAGTGTATCTCTTGTAGTTGTGCTTGCACTGTAGATGTGTTTTCTGTGCGCGTCTTTGCAATCAATAAGTTTATTGTTCAATATGTGAAATAATTTTTTTAACAAAAAAGCTATCTAAAAAGCCTGTATAGTTTTGTCAAAATATTTCTTTAAAATAAGAAATCTGTTTGTTATGATCATTATAATGTATGTTGGCTTTGTAAAAGTTAAAAGGTAATGCTGTGTTGTAATTTTCTGAAGTAAAGTTTTCATATTTTTGGGTGATTTAAAAGTTTGTTGTGTAAAATTGTTGATGTATTTTATCTACTAACAAAAATATGGACACCATATTGTTCAGGGGGTATTGTCGAAAATTCTAATACATACAGACACTAAGGAGGGGAAACCTCCAAGGGTAGTAAATACAAGACATTTGAAATGTGCTGACATGGTAGCTTATAGGGTGCTAGGGTGTACTTAGTCGGTAATAATCACAACGTAAGTACTTTGGATGTTACTTGAAAGGTACTTATTTCTACATCAGTTTCATGTTTACTTTGTGACTTTACAATGTACTTATCTGGGACTTAGACAAAATTTTCAAAAAAAATGGATATGAGATGTGCTTACAATGTCTTACTTTGTGCTTACAGTGTACTTATCTGGGACTTAGTTTTTCCCTTAACCACTAGGATGTACTTCAATGTGACTTATTTTTTTACTTAGGTTTTCCTGAAGCAACAGTGTGTACTTGCAATGTGCTACTTGAATCGAGTTTTTACCCAAGGGTTTCAGGATGTACTTGCAATGTGGTTACTTTATAGTGGTATTTCAGTGTCTTGGAGTAATGGCTTAAATTGTACTTCAGTTTGGATGTCACAGACAAGGTCATCTGGCTAGGCAAGTGCCATTTTAAAAATTTGCTGTGGATGGACGTTACAATCTTTGATGCATGGGGTGAATTTGGCAATTTTATAACAAGTAAGTTTTGGTGCAAACATCAGGTACAGGGTTAACAAGCATTTGCAAGTTGTGATGGTGGTGGATGCAAAGCTGTTCACGTGGTATACACTTAGAGTTTAAATTTTGAATCTTTATTTGCATGCTCTTGAGCAAAGAGTGTATAAATGTAGGCTATATAATATTTATATACTGTTATACTTATGGCAATCTGTAGTGAGAAGCTACAAAATACTTACTTATGGCAGTCAGTACATTGGTTTACTCTAGTGTATATTACCACCGTGACAGTGTTGAATAAAATACTAGAATTTTGTAGTATTTGGTAAATAAGAGGTTTGCATGTTTGAGACCACATCTTTAACTTATAGTTCTGGCGACAGTGATCTGGTGGTAAGTTGTTTTACGTATACTCCTTTTTACGTATACTCCTTTACGTTCGAAAGTTCAAAAAACCAAGGAGAGAATAAGGTACTTAGATGGACACACACAGCATAGCCACAACACAGACACAGTACTACTCCTTTTTAACCTCCGCGTATACGCGCGGTATACCCCGACTATTACTATTTTACCATGTATACATGCACCCGCATATAACCTAATTACTATTTTTCATGTATACTCACAAATAGGCAAAAAAGTGATACTTTTTTGGATACACGGCGTATAAAGATATATCCTCAAATACATCACAACTGCGCGGGCCTTTATCACCCCCATGGTTAAATGTTGGTAGGTTTTGCTACATAAAAGGTAGACTTGATGCGTATGTGGCTGCATGCCATACTTCCAATTACCCATTTTTTAAATGATCACGACATCAAGTTAGCTAAGTTATATTCATCCCATACCCTGGCCGTATCATCCTACAACCATTTTATCCAAACACCCAGCTTGACCTTTTTTACATATGTCATGACAAATATACAGCCGGTCCCCACCCAATCCTTTAATAAGTCCCCCCCCCCACCCCCCCGCACAACCCCGGGGGGTACATTTTTCTGGAAAAACACCCCGTTAGGCTCCGTCGACACCCACCCACCTGTTACCACCACCCACACACATGTAAAATGTTACACTGCAATGTTACAATGAATGTGCAAAAAAAAAAATACACGGAAAAGTTAACTTTCTCCCTGAAAAGATGTGACCGAAAATGATTGATGATTGGTGATTGAAGTTGAAACTAGCTAGGGGGATGAGTCATTATGCTGGGGGGGGGGGGAGGGGGGATTGGAGGATATGAGGGAGGGAACTTCTGAAAAAAAAATTGTGAGTGAACGATCACATGTTATTGTTGGTTTTTTCCATCAAGAAGGGATGAGGAGGTAACCTAACTTTAAATCAATTTAAAATTTAATAAATGGGAATGCAAAATTTTCTGAATGGAAGCGAAGGGAAATGCAACATTTATGGCTAAAAAAAAAGTTGAATTCTCCATTACTGGCAATAAAAATGGACATGCGTCCTAGATATTTTTCCTGCTTGTATTTTATGTCTGGAACTAGGCATAAATTCTGGGGAGTTAGAAAAACCATTTGCATATAAAAAACGAGTGCTGGTTGGGTTGACATTTTTGTAACTACATCTTGTACTTGGGCTACAAAACTATGACATTTTGGTCAAGTAGCGCCACACCTTCTTCAAACATAAAGACACGTGCCTGCAAAAGCAAAAGAGTAACACTTATGTGGTTGAAAGTTTTTTGTGAGACAATAAGGGTCAAAGAAATGTTTAAATAATGAGTTTGGTGCCATCCTTCATTTCCAATACAAAAGGAAACTCCACAACGAGGGGAATAGTGGAGAATTGCTTTTGAAATGTAGCAAACATGTGCCAATATAACAGTGTAAGCACATATAGGCATTATATTGTACTAACCCAATGGAATACATGCTTTCCCCGAGAACTATGTGTCCCCTTTCCTCCTGCTTAGAAAAAATGGTTAGCCACTGCAGCAAAGTGCATTTCAAGTGACAGCCAAGCACATTGCGTGCATATGCTTTTAATGTACTTGATAGGGCACATGCTAAACCTCGACATTTGGAATAGCAGCAAATGGCGTAACCAGACATTTAAAATGGGGGGGGGGATGGATTGCAAAAGGGGTGCGAGTCATTTCGGAGGGGTGGATGTGGGTCATTCTCATAGACACTGTATAAAAAGGTAAGTTACATTTGGGGGCTGGCGGGGTTGGGGGGGCAAGGGGGCTGATGAGCAGGGGTGGGGCACTCGCCCCCAGCACCCCCCCCCCCCCCCCCCCCGCTGGTTTACGCCCACTTGCAGCAAGCACATGAAAGTACAGTGTAGTACATTTCTCGAGTGTGCTAAAAAATGTACTTGATGAGGCAACATTCCAAACCTCGATATTGGAACAGCCGCCAAGCACCATCAAGTACAGTGTAAGTACATTCTTGAGTGTGCTTAAAAGTAAGTGCTAGGACACATTCCAAACCCCGATATTTGGAAACAGCAGCAAGCACATTGCAAAGTACAATGTAAGTACATTTCATCGAGGATGTGCTTAAAATGTACTCTGGAGGCACATTCCAAACCTCGAATATTGGAACAGACGCAAGAACATTGCAAGTACAGTGTAAGTACATTTTCTTGAGTGTGCTTAAAATGTAATTGCTAAGAAAAATTCCAAACCCGATATTTGGAACGCAGGCAAGCAATTGCAAGCACAATGTAAGTACATTTATTGAGTGTGCTTAAAAGGTACTTGCATGAGGCAATTTCCAAACCTCGCGAATTTGGAACAGCCGCAAGCACATTGCAAGCACAGTGTAGTAATTTTCTCGGGTGTGCTTAAAATGTACGTGCTAAGACGCATTCCAAACCTCGATATTTGGACAGCAGGAAGCACGTTTGTAAAGCACATTATTTTGAGTGGGCTCTTTCATGTGTGCAAACTGTTACTTGCATTTTGAACAGCAGCAAGCACAATGTAAGTACATTTCTTGAGTGTGCTTAAAAAGTACTTGCTAAGACACATTCCAAACCTCGATATTTGA
The DNA here is from genome assembly GCA_023653785.1 of Ophioderma brevispina. Taxonomy (NCBI): domain Eukaryota; kingdom Metazoa; phylum Echinodermata; class Ophiuroidea; order Amphilepidida; family Ophiodermatidae; genus Ophioderma; species Ophioderma brevispina. The sequence continues at coordinate 17,730 of JAMKCH010013225.1, read as the reverse complement.
ACAGCAGCAAGCACATTACAAGCACAATGTAAGTACATGTCTTGAGTGTGCTTAAAAAGTACTTGCTACGACACATTCCAAACCCGATATTTGGAACAGCAAGCATCTCAAGTACAGTGTAAGTAGATATTTGACGTTTGCAAATGTAATGCATTGTTTGCTTAAAAGTACGTACTGGCAAGCACAATAATAACACATATGTACTGGAAAAAAAAGTACACAATTAAAGTACATTGCAGCACAATGTAAGCCAACATATTGTACTGGGGTTTGTGTACTATTTTCTCTGTACTTACATTGGTTAAGATTGTACTTACTTGTTGTTCCAAATATCGAGGTTTGGAAGGTGGGAAATAAGTACATTGTAAGTACTGTACTGCAATGTGCTTATTTTCTACCAGGGTTAGAGTGTAGATTCCTTTCGCAATATGTTTTGAAAGTGTTTCTTAAAAGTCTATTCAGACGTGTTGTGGGAGGGTGCCTATCATTTTCACCCAAAGCTATCTGATTTTTACATGTACACTCCCAAAAATAATTAACAAAATACCCAAAACGATAAGGCAATGCTCTTTTCGATATCAAAACTTGAGGAGATTGTTGTTTTAAATCTCGGATACAGAAATTTAAACGGTACAAACGCTGGGAACTGAAATATACAAAATACTCATAAAGAGTTACAATAATTGGAATATCAGCATATTGTGGGTCCTATGGGACCTGACCTGCGGGGAAAAGGGTTGAGGGGCGTTATTGAGAAGATGGAAAATTGGAAACAGTGGGTAATTGCTCACAAGTCGATCAAGATGCGTTTGGATAAAATGGTCATTGGGTTGTGTATATCAGGAATGGAGGCCCCCAGGGTGGGTGACACAAAGTACTCTCCTGGAGAACATGGTAGTACTCAGATATGAAAAATTTACTTGCGTTCACTGGTTAGAGTTTTCAGGATAGGAGGTTCAAGTCGCCCACTTTTGTCCACTCGCAACTTCAAAGGAGTACTCTTTAAGTAAATCCTATGCATCTGTGATACACTGTTAAAAGTGTATGCAACTTGAACAAAACTGCAACTGAACACAAATTACCGTGTTGTAAATTTTGTCATTTTTTGTACGAGGATATTGATTCATTTGCTGGTTTCACTGTTATTTTTTTCAGATAGGAGGTCAAGTCAGCCCGACTTATTTGTCCACTCGCAACTTTAAAGGAGTACTCCATTTCAGTAAATCCTATGCATCTGTGATAACTGTAAAAGTGATCAACTTGAACAAAAATGCAAAGTGAACACAAATTACCGTGTTGTAAATTTTTGGAATTTTTGTTTACGATGATATTTGATTCATTTACTTGGTTTCACCATTTTTTTTCAAGATAGGAGGTCAGTCGATCAGCCCGACTTATTTGTCCACTCGCAACTTCAAAGGAGTATCCATTTCTTTTAATCCTATGCATCTGTGATAACTGTAAAAGTGATCAACTTGAACAAAACTGCACCCATGTGAACACAAATTACCGTGTTGTAAATTTGGTCATTTTTGTTACGATGGATATTTGATTCATTGACTTTGGTTCACGGGGTGTTAAGGTTTCAGATAGGAGGTCAAGTCAGCCCGACTTATTTGTCCACTCGCAACTTTAAAGGAGTACTCCATTTCAGTAAATCCTATGCATCTGTGATAACTGGAAAAGTGATCAACTTGAACAAAACTGCATATGTGACCAAATTTACGTGTTGTAAATTTGTATTTTGTTACGATGATATTTGATTCAATTTACTTGGGTTCACTGTTATTTTTTAGTAGGAGGTTCACAGTCAGCCCCACTTATTGGTCCACTCGCTACTCAAAGGCGTACTCAATTTGCAGTACATCCTATGCATTGTGATAACTGTAAAAGTTTGAGATCAACTTGAAAAAACTGACAAGTGAACACAAATTCCGTCGTAGTATCTTAAGTGGACTATTGTGAGTATTAAAAAATCGCAATGAGAGGATACAGATCATTTGTGTGTAGGTATTGTAGAATATATTTTTAAAAAGCCCCAATTTTTCAAACTTTTCTCAAAAACATTTAAAAAAAAAAAAAAAGCAAATATTTCAATTTACAAGGCAAGAACATGTGCAGCTAGAAAAGTCACATCAATGCAAGTATAGTCATAAATGCTTTGCCACAGAAGAAAGAAAAAATCTAACTGAAACACATCTTACTCACACAAAGGAGAAAAACACTACCAGTGCGGTATTGTTCAGAAATGCTTTGGAACGAAAGACCACATCGTAAGAGGCACATTCTTAATATACACATAAAGGAGAGAAAAACCTTACCAGTGTGAGTATTGTCAGAAAATGTTTGTGAAAGAGAGAGAGACCTTACACGTCACATTCGTACTCACACAGAGAAATCCTACCAGTGTGAGTATTTGCAGAAAATGTTTGAAAAGAAGAGAGACCTTAAACGTCAAATTCGTTATCACACAAAGGAGAAACCTAACCAGTTGAATATTGTCAGAAAGGCTTTGCACAGAAGACACATTCTATGACACACATGGCTACTCACACCAAAGAGAAACCCTACCAGTGTGAGTATGGTCAGAAAGGCTTTGCACAGAAGACACATCTTACTGCACACATTCGTACTAACACAATGAGAAATCCTACCAGTGTGAATATTGTTGCAGAAATGCATTTGACGAAAGACCAGTTATAAGAGGCACATTCTTAATATTACACAAAAAGGAGAAACCCTACAAGTTGTGAGTTTGTCATAAAAGATTTGGACCCCCCCCAAAGCACCAAACATAAGGGACACATCCGTACTAACACAAAGGAGCGAGAGAAACCGTATCAGGTGGTATTGTCAGAATGTTTTGGCACTAAAGGGAAGACCTTAAGAGTCACATTCGTAACTCATCACAAAGGAAAAACCTTATCCATGTGAGTATTGCCAGAAGTGCTTTATACAGAAGACACATTCTTACCGAACACATTCGTACTCACACCAAAGAGAGATTACCTATCGGTGTGAATATTGTCAGAAGTGCTTTGCACGAAGCGAGACATAAATGTCACATTCATACTCACCAGGAGAAACCATGTCAGTATGAGTATTGTCAGAAATTGTTTGACAAAAAAGGATCTCCAACTTGCACATTATACTCACCCAGGAGAAACCCTACAGTGTGAGTATTTGCAGAAGGCTTTGGACCGAAAAGACCAATAATGAGAGACATATTTTTACTCAAAACAAAGAAGAAACCCTATCAGTGCGAACATTGTCAGAATGTTTGTACAAGGGATCTCAAACCTCACTTTTGTACGAACACCAAGGCAGAAACCGTATCAGATTATTTAGTACCATCAGAGGGATAAACTTAAACATTTGGACTCAAAGGAAAAGCCTATCAGTGTGAGTAATGTCAGAAATGGCTTGCATATTCTCACACAAATGAGAAGCACTAAACCAGTATTGTATTTTTGTCATAAGTGTTTGAACTAAATGGGGTTTTGCACAAAAAGGGTGATCTTAAGGGGGGACATGGTTCAGCTGTGCTGTTGTGACGGTCAAATTGTAGTTTTATAAATTTATGAATTCTCAAACTTGGCTATATATATATATTAATATAATATATTTTGGTAAATGCTCTCATAGGATTGCAGGTCCAGGTCATAATCGGTTTAAGAAACAACTATGCTCAAGTGACTTTTTATTTTTTGGATAATGCAATTGAAAATGATTTTCTCGCTGCTGTGACTTGACCCCTGTTATTATATACTGCGAGGTCTATGTCATGTGATTCGAGCGACAATATATTTAAAAAGGGCTCTTCATACCAAATATTTTGTGATAACTGCTTGTATTTCAAAGAAACTATGTGGGCTGTCATTGCAGTAATCATAATATTGAATGAAGTGACGCCATGTCCCCCTAAATAAATACATGATCTTGAAATAGAAACGTAGTAGACTGTGCATATTATCAAAGTCTTTTAAAAACTCATGAGCATGACTAATATTAATTATTCTGTTATGTCATTTGTATGCATGTACAACAAGGAGAAATCTTGTTAATTATCGTGAGCGTTGCGTCAGAAATGCTCTTCATTAAAAACCAGTGCGAGTTTTGTCGGAATACTGTCAACAAAGGAAAAGCTCTTATTCACAGACATTCATACCCTGTAAAAGCCCATCAATGCTTACAGACGTAGTCACAGTTATAGGTGTTAAGGAGGGGTTGTGATTTTCGTAAGCATCATAGTATATTGATATGTATCATGCGGGTACGCCTACATATATTAACCGTGCAAAAGAGTATGCGCAAAATGTTTTGATGGTTCTGGGCACAGTGGTCTACTGATTCCGATCTTGCAAGGTGCAATTTGGTAATCGCATGAGCATTTTGAGATAGGGGAAGGGGGTTAATTAGTAGGGGACTTTTGTAAATGTTTCAAGAATTAAAATAAAAAAAATGTGTATTATTGTGTCCTTTGGTCTAGGATTAAAAAAATTATGTTTCTAATGTATTTAACCTGTGCACGACAGGCCATAAACTCTTCAAGCGTCGGCACATGGGGGTAGGGTAGGTAAACATAATAGTTATCGGCTTGGTTTTTTTTAAAACTGCTTGACAACTGTTCGTAATGGGATGTTTTACAACAAGAATTATCCATTTTCTTTAGGCCCAGAGGTCTGATCCCCATAAACCCTGTGGACCTTAACACAACTTCCCAATATAGCCCCAATGTCAACCAAATTCACAATAATCTACATTACTATTCTATACACCATTGTTTAACTATTTTGAGAGTAATAATCTGCGCATTATATTTTTTTTAACCCCAGGGTGACCTTGAAACATTTTAACATGATGACCAAGGGGTTTTCACTCCGTTAGTGCCCATGGGGGACCCCCACACTAGGAACCATTTTCCCGACAGAATTTTTGCATGAAATTTATACCACATTTAAAGGGTTAATAAGGAAACACTAAGTTAGCACTAAAAATGAACTTTATCATTTGGGCTGCAAATTAGGGGCAAAACATTGTTTTCAAACACGCCAAAATTGGGTGGTAAAAGGTAAAAGACGGCAGGAAAGAACATTCCAAATAGCCGAGCCGCACTTCACAGCAAACTTTGTGAAAACTTATTTTATGTTGATTATCTACTCTAGAAGAACAACATAACAATATTCAACACCAAAACTTGCCAATTTTAGACAATCTTGTATTTTTACGGGTGTTGCAACAATACACGTCATTTTCCCATAGAGTTTGCGCAGTGACGGTTTTTAGCAACGTCCTCAATGAAATCATTTTGGTTTTAGCACATAAATGTGTTAATTTTTTTATTGTAGTACTAATTGTTTATTTATTATGTGTGTGCACATATATCAGCAAAATAAAATTGGCTATGGTTCTTCGATTTTTAACAATATTCTAAGATGACTTCCCGTTAGTGCCCGGGGGGGGTGGGGGGGTCCATGGAACCTCTCACTATTAAGCACAAAAACAAGTGTATTTAAAAAGTCAGACACATTACAACAAATTTCGTGTAAAAAAAATCCACGCATAAAGCGACCAGCGCCAAAACAAAATCTGGGGGTCCATAGACAGTCACTTAAAGGGCATTTCATTGATCATTGGTTAATCCTTGAGAAAAGCTATTCTCCAAATTTGAGCTGATCCGATCTTCGGTTTTTGGTTTTTTTGTGTATGAGCCAGTTGAACGTTTCTCATCGGTCCCATAGATACTGTGTAATTTCTGTCCGTTTACGGGACAGAGAAAAAAAAAATGCGACCGATTGCACGTAAGATTGGGGCGCACTGGATACTAAGGTACATAACAGGTTTCAGATTGGGTTGATGAATATAAAAATCCTCAATTTTTTTTAGGGAGGTAAGTCAGGGACGGGACTAGGGTGTGGATCAAGGAAATGCCCCCCTTAAGTGGTAAGCCTATTGCCATTAAAAAAGTAAGGGAAACTAGATGTCGCGGTTCTGGCTTTCGAATTTCCGGAGGGGTTGGTTTGGTTCCTTCCGAAACCTTATTCGGGCGTCTTTGTGGGGGTGGGGGCACTGGCAATTAGAAAACGTGTTAGGACATTCGCCGATTGAGGTCCTGGTCATTAATGACGTTGCGTTGACGTCGAAGATGTTTGAAGAAAAGAAAAGGTGTGTTGATCGTTGGAAAGTGTATTGACATGTGAGAAGAAGCTGCATAATTTTCCCCACTGTGCAATAGGATAAGCGATAGGTTGTAGCAAATAAATCATTCTATCAATTAATAGCTACTTTCGCGTCAAATCAGGAATATGAGGGAAGTTTCAGGATGGGATTTACTGCATCGTTCCGGATCCAGTTTTTCTCTCTTTGCCTTGATCGGCACACCAGTTTGACAAGTGATATTTCAAAAATTTTATCATAAGCCGACATTTTTTATGGCCCAAATCCTGACTGTTACCTTTAGACTCGTCAATAATTGACTGCATTGGTTGTAATAAACCTATGGCGTTTTCCATTTGCATAGAATTTAACCTTCGCAAATTTGGCTGCTTATTGTATGCCACCTACGGCGGTCCGGTAAGTAAGTGCGTAGTAATTCCCTGTTTCTAAATTGAAAAAAAAGTTGGCCGTAGTGTTTAAAATCTCAAGATGGAATATAATACGAAAGGCATTGTGGGGGAAATGGGATTCGCCCGTAAGAGATTGCGTGTTATTTTCCGTGTTTGAGAGTACCGAAGTACCCGACAAAAATGTTCAATTTTCTCGATAGGTTCTATAGGTTAAGACCCAATGTAGATAATATCTTCGCAGTCTGTGACACAGACTACACACTTCGGGACGCGTACATGCCACCCTGGTGAAGAAGCCCGGATCGGGAGAGGTTCTTACACACGGCACGATATATAGTGCTCATTAATTATGTTTGTAAGCCTGAGTCCACGGCCCTAATTAATTTAACTAACAAACATTGCGGATATAAAAAGTACCTACGTTCAAGGACTGAAGATTTAGCGGATCAGTGAACGAAACTACACACGGCTTCAACAGCGAAGTTTTCATAGTGGGGGGGGGGGGGTGGGCTTTGCGAATGACAGTAAAGTTGATCAGCGATTTCGAAAATTATTGGTTTGTGTAATAATGAAAAAAGAGTCAATAGAACTAAGATAGTAACCTAAAATGCACAATTCCGAAATTTTGAGATGAATCGGTTCTTTCGTTTTTGATGCAGACAGTACACATTATGTGTAGTATTACGTCCCATAGGATTACTGGTATAACAAAAATTCCGGAGCAGGAATCGGAATTTATAACAAAGTTGTGATTTTATATAGGATTCGATTAAGCCTTAGCAATTTCACACAGTGATTAGTATATGGACAAGCATTGTACATGCAAAAAAAACACGATTTTTTTGGAAATTTGAGGGCGCCCTCTCAGGAAATAGTTATGAGTCGACTTTTAAATGCAGAGCGATTGCGCCGATAGGAGTGGCTCTATTTCTTTTCAGGGTAGGATGTGGCGACCCGATTCGAACTGGGGGATGGAACTTAATTGTGTCCCACAGTGAGGGTCTTAGGCACATGAAATTTGGCAAAATTTGCCGGATGGGAACTGAAATTTAGCTAAAATATTGAGCTTTGAGGCAAAAGTACCAAGAGGAGGACCTTATGAACTGAATGTACTTCAACCGGGGTCTCGGGACACAGACACTATAAAGATATTGTAATTTTAAATAATAAGGGCCATTCTGACCAACAAAAATACTATAAATATTACAGTATACTTAAAGATAATTTATTAAAATCGTGTATTCCGTGACGTATTAAACAGCGTGGGAGTATGTAGAATAAAAAAAGCACTGGATGGACCACACGAACTTACCATCTATCAATGATTAGACCATCTTTTTTAAATATATAAAGCCTATAAAAAATATACTTTTACAGTAGGCCTGTTTAGGTGTAGAATGAAGTGCGTATATCTGTAAAATTTTGTTACTTCATCTCCGGACACATTACACTATTAACAGATTTGTAATTTTACAATATTATACTGGCATACTGCCCAAAAAAATAGGTAATATTACAGTATACTCTTCTAAAGAGTAATTATTTAATAAAAACTCGTTGGAAGGTGTGTATTCGGTGAGTTATTTAAAGAGCTTGGGAATATATAGGGATACAAAGCACTGATGATCACACCACCAACTTAGCAAACCTACCGAATTAGGACCATCTTAAATATTAATTATATTTTACGGTAGGCCTATTTATTTGGTAGAATGATGTCTGTGTATTATACTGTACAATTTACAGTATTATATTATTTGAATTACTTGCAAATACAAACTACACGATAAATGACGACAAAGCAAAGGCATTTTATGTCCTTCTTTAGTAGTTTACATTCTTAACCACTTAATGGATAAGGTATTACACATAGTGGATTGGGAGGGGGGCTCCTGGAGCCCTACATACAGAAACGCATTTCCCATATTGGATTAATTCGGCAAAACTCTGCACAGGCAACTATATATTGCTCGAAGACATTACTATAGTGAAAGGAAAAACAGTATGTCTCGGTTAGAAATTCGTTGCAAAACAATGGTTTGCGAGTGCCAATTAGGAGTAGCCAGTTTGCTGCTTTCTCCACAGTGATGATGCACTATACGTTTAAACAATGCTTTTTAAAGGAATAGCCAAATTAATGTTTATAACAATAAATTGGGGACTGGATACTTTTACGAATTTTGGTGTTGACCTTTTCGGACCATGTATTTCCCCATTAGTTTGTAAATGGAAATGAATTATCAATCAATCAAATAGTTATTGTTCATGAAAAAAAAAATATATATAAATAATTATGTAATAAGCAAGAGAGTTAGTAGATGTGAAAAATAATTGTGTTACAATATTAAGCCAAACATTTTGCATACAATAAAGATGATTTAAACATGGATCAAATACACAATTATTATTCATTCTTATTATTTCAGGTTTTAAAAAACGGCTTTAAATCGTTGAAATGTGAGTGGCTCATAAATATTAAAAAAGTTAATAAATTTCTTTTTAAAATACGTAAATTAAACTTTATTAAAACAATTAAGACTATTAATTATTAAAGCCAAAATATACACACGTAAAATATCAAATCTCACTTTCATTAAAATACAAAAAAGGACACATAACAACCCAAATTCGAAACACACCGTAGGCGCGCCCACCCCCGCAGCTACCCCAACGCCCCCCCCCCCCCCCCGATTTTCCTTACTGGACATCTAGATCAGATACTAGGTACACGCGATTAGCTTAGAGTTAATTATTTTTATTGGTATGAAATTGATACCAACATTCGACAATTCTGAAGGTCACTATGACATAGTTGAAGAAGTATGAAAATAGGTGGGAAATTGATATTTCGCATTTTACATGACTCAAAACAAAATGTTTTCTGAACTTAAAAGCCTATATCTTGAATGACCAAAAATGTCAGTATAGGCAGTAGTTTGTAGTTTCAGCTTACTATTTTCAATCTACACATACATTGTCATCCAAATTACAAAATAACGAATGTCTGTTTAAAGCGATCCAAAATTGGGCTGATTTTTTTCTCATATACAACATTTTCTTGGTAAAAAAATAACTTGTCCACAGAAAAGGCAAAATTATTATTTTTGTTTTCTATTAGTTAGCACGCAGGCCTAAACATTGTCAATTAGATCGCGGGCATAACACAAACATAGCACGGAGGAAGGGAAGCCTTAAAAGGATTTAAATGCTTTTCACCCTTAATCCCCCAACACAGTAGATAAGGTATCAGAGTGCGTGTACACATCTTGATGTCATCCAAATGTTACCAATGTTATTTGGGATAACTTGACAGAGTGTAATATGGGGGATATTAGTGATTACCTCGATTATTTAACCAATGCTGCGCCACAAATTTAGGTGATTAATCTTGGAGATTAGATTATGTGATCGATTTCACCATATAACATAACGCAGTAGATGTGGTATTTTAAAAAGACGGCATCATGTACAGTCATTGAAGTCACAAGCTTAAAAACTATACCGGGTTATTTGGACAATTTGACACAATGTATTATGGGGATATTGATTTGAGTACTCGATTCTTCCACAGGGACTCTCGAAGGAGCTATGACCGTAAATGTGCGAAGGGGCAAAATGGAGAGTGGGAGGGTGTGCGCGCGCGCAGACGACGGCCAAAAACAAGCGAAAGATGTTACTTCTTCGAAATCAAATAAACCACGTTATTCTAATTAAAACCAATCTCCCTATATTACCCGTATATTATATACGGGTATAATAATATATTTACTAACAGCAAAGCTAAGAAGTCAAAAACCTAAAAAAGTATGCGGAGTGCCTAAACGAAATATCACTAAGTTAAAATTACACCACCGCACAAATAAGGAAGCCGAAATTGAAGAGTAGCCACTTGAAGTGGTTTGAAAACCATCTCGCGAAAATAGGTGGTAACACTCGGGCTCAAACAACTTTACCGCAGATTTTATTCCTTCTCCAAAAACACTTTCTCGCTACAAGATCTCTCGGAAAAAGAAAGGAAAAGGCCAAGGGGGGGGAAACATGTCGGGGGGCAGAGGGGCCAATAGGGGGCGGAGGGAGGCAAATCTAGAGAACGGATGCTGTGCGACAGAACGTGTTCTAGAATAACGACAAAAGGCAGTTGGCAATTTGTGTGGTTTCCGAACCTAAACAAATAGGTAAAGTAAACAAAATGCTACACTATATAAGACAACTCGCAAGACGACGAAAGCAATATGATAGGCGTCCCGCCCTCATAAAAAGTTTGTCTCAGAAGAAATGTGAAATCGCAATGCGAAATTAGTTTACGTAAAGTAGTTTAGAAACCTATTTAAAAAAAAGGTGTCGGGTCGCCAGGCATAATTTTACAAGAAAGAAATAAGAAACAACATTAAAAAGCATTTAAAGGAGAAGTAGATGGTTTTTTCTAGTTTTAAGTTGCACTTTATTACAGAAGAACATGTAATGAAAAAGAATTTTTAACTGAATTAAAGTAGATTTAAGACTATGAGCATAAGATTGCATCTAGAACCAATCACATTGTTAAACTTGATTCTCCCGTTGACCCTTGACCTTGGTGTGTTGACATTGGACCCTCACATAGTTCTAAGCTTTTAATTTAACAGGTTCACCTCCGTATTTCAAATAAAAGAAAAGAAAACAGAAAAAAACAACAAACGCCAATTGGGCAGCAAAAGGGGGGGGGGGGAAAACTGAAGCCTAAAAGGATGAAGCTTTAATGAGAAAAAAGAGGTGAAATTTACGGTCATTTAAATAAACGAAATAGAAAAAACGAGACAAATTGAGGGCCGCAAAATGTGTTTTTAAAACTGATTTCCCAAGTTGTTAATAAGCTTATTAACAAGGTTACACCTTCCTGGTCATTTCTTCAATAAAGAAAATAGAAAAAGAAAAAAAAAAACGCCCAATTGGGCGGCAAAATGTTTAAAACTGGAATCCCCAAGTTATAAGTTTAATTTAACAAGGTTACACCCTTCCTATCATTTCAAAAAAGAAAATAGCAAAAAAAAAAAAAAAAAGCCAAATTGGGCGGCAAAAATGTGTTTTAAAAATGAATCCCCCCAAGTTATAAAGCTGTAATTTAACATAGGTTACCCCTCATAATATTTCAATAAAGAAGAAAAATAGACAAAAAAACGCCCAATTGGGCGCAAAAATGTGTTAAAAATGAATCCCTAAGTATATAAGCTTTAATTTAAATAGGTTACACTTCCTTTGTCATTTCAAATAAAGAAAGAAACTAGAAAAAAACCGTCCCAATGGGCGCCAAAAGGGTTAAAACAGGAAAATACCAGGGAGAAGCTTTAAGTTAAACATAAGGTATTTTACACCTTCTGTCATTTCAAATAAAGAAAATAGAAAAAAGCCCAATTGGCGCCGCACAAATGTGTTTAAAACTGAACTCACCAAGTTATAACGCTTTACATTTAACATGGTAAACCTTCCTGTTATTTTCAAATAAAGAAAGCTAGACAAAACGCCCAATTGGGAGCCCCGCAAAATGGGTTTAAAACTCGGAATCCCAAGTTATAGCTTTTAATTTAACATAGGTTACACCTTCCTTCATTTCAAATAATAAAGAAGATAGAAAAAAACGCCCAAATTGGGCGCAAAAGGGGTTTGTAAAACTGAATCCCCAAGTTAATAAAGCTTTAATTTAACATAGGTTACACCTCCTGTAATTTCAAATATAAAATAGAAAAAAATCAAAAAAAAAAACGGCACAATTGGGCGCAAAAGTGTTTAAAATTTGAATCCCCACGTTTAAAAGCTTTGATTTAACATAGATTACGCCTTCCTATTATGCAAATACAGAAAGAAAATAGACAAAACGCCCAATTGGGTGAAATTATATTAATTCTGGATTGAAAAGGAAAAGGTCAAAAACATTTTAATTTAAAAAAAAAAAAAAAAAAAAAAAAACCACCAATTGGGCGCAAAATGTGTTAAAAATGAACTTCCAAAGTTATAAGCTTTAATTTAACATTAAAAAAAAAAAAAAAAAAAAAAAAAAAAAAAAAAAAAAAAAAAAACGCCCAATTGGCGCCGACAAATGTGTTTTTAAAAGTATGAATCTCAAATTTCTAAGCTTTAATTTAATGCTAGGTTACACCGTCAGGTCTTTCAAAAATATAAAGGATGTTACCTAACCTTCGTCTTTAATATCAACACCATACATGTTAAAGCTTCAATTCATTACGTAGTATAAATCTACTTCGTGGCGCTGATCAGTTTCTTACTTATTAAATCTCTATTTGTTACTAACCACTTATCTATCCCTGCAACGTTTTAACCAAAACTCCATCAAAAAGTTAAAAGTCTTACAGAGACTAAATCAAAGAAAAGAAATGCTTTTTTAAGGCCATTTTCAAACATGCAATGATGTTATTCTTTGTCTGAAAATGCATCGCATTACAACCCAACCTAAAACTCCAAATTAATAGTAGTAACGTAGATCATTTCATAAAAGAAGAAACATTTATGAAATGAAAGACCTTCAGCAATATAGAAAATAGAATACTTAGCAATTTCTGAGGAGCAGTGGTTTCTCATAGTGGGTCGAAGGCGACCAGAAAAAAAGAAAAAAAAATGCTAGTGCGAAATGCGTGGGGGGGTTTCTTTTTTTAATGCATTTTTGGCCCACTTTTTTCATTTTCCGGCCGCTTGGCGCGCCACCCGAAGTTGCTTTGGTTTCTGAAATTTTTTTACCAACAAAAATTCAAGTGAGAAAACCCTAAAAAAATTATGCGGTGTAAAAAACAATTTGAAACAAAATGCGCGTGGTCTTCTGGGACTAACGTTTTTCTTGGCCTAATTGTCCTATATTGTTGAAACTATACTCTTTTATACTCTTCTATTAGAAAACAGACCGACGAACAATGTTTGGATTCGATGTAGGATTCGCTGGAGATGGCGACCCCCCACAGCAAACTGGTATGTCGTTGACACAATCATAGCCCGGTAATGAGTGTCAGTTAGAGTAACACGAACTACGTATATTATGGAGTCTGGCATCAAAAAAGACCCACCCCCCCCCCACCCCAACACTGTTAAAAATAAAACCTGTTAAAAAAAAGGAAAGGGAATGGCCAGCTAGCTGAGGACTCCACTACATGAAGAACGTAAATTTAAAATGGAGCTGGTTAATCTAATTCTGTAAAAATACCGAAACCATGCAGGGAACGTAAACATAACGGCCGCGTTTCCCCGTCCGTACAACTCAGCATTTCAACGTTATTGTTGGTTTTTGACTGGTTTTTTTAAAACAAATATTAGAATTTAAAACGTGGAGGGAAAAGAATTTATATTAGGATAAACAACAGGGGGATAAGGTGGAGCTCGATGGGAAAGATAGAAAAAAAGGGGAATTTGTACGTTACAAAAGTTGGTGGGAAAAAGCTGATACGTTAAAAAATAATTTGGGAAGGAAAAAAGGGGCGGCAATAACCAAATGGGGGGAAAACGAGAAGAGATTACAAATTTATACCAGTTATACACTTTGTTTTATATGGTAAAACACATTTACAATGTCACCAATTACTAATAATCATATGAATATAAACTTAATACATGTTCACCTTAGATAGATTCGAACCAGGCCTTAAGATTACAAGTCTAAACCTATCCACTAAACTACATGACTTTAATGATAAACAGATGCTAAATTAAACTATATGGGGCGGAGGCTGGACCGAATGGGGAAAATTAAACGAAAGCTTATAATAACAAATAGGAGGAGGCTGAGAAAAGAGTCTTAAAAAAACTATTTTTTAAAAATGATAGGGAAAATAAATTTTGTATTTGTAATGACGTACTTACCGACGTATTTAAAAATTTACAGGTAAAACAATTTTCATAGTCGTATTCTTACATTAAAAAACAAATGCGCAGGGACTCAAAAGCACGGACGGAAAAATAAGAAAAACAAGGGAGAGAGGGAGAGAAACGACGAGGGGGGGGCAACAGGGGGGTTGTTTGTATGAGTTTTAGCCACTGTTTTATGTAAATTTTTTGGCTCCAATTGTAATTTATGTAGGTATAGTAATATATAAAGCGTGAAGATTATTGATAGATAAAATTGGGGTTTGTTTACCGTAATTAAAAGGTTAAAGTCTGTTAATTTAATAAAATTAGGAACAATTTTTTTTTAACAGTGCAGAGACAAAGAGATGGGCCACTCCGCCTGTGGGTTCGCACAGTTGCATATTTGCATATCTGAAAATGCTCAAAGATGCAAATAGTGCATTCAAGATTGGAACTAGCAGGACCTCTTGTAAGGTCATATGAGCTATTATACAAAAATCGCGCGCCAGGCCTAGCCATTCCATCGCCAGAAAATTAAAAATAAGGGTGATTCAAATATGATTAATAATATGAATCGAGTTTTATCCAGTCATCAGGTGAAGAATACTGGATCAATAAAAATTTACGAACACCAATTATCACTTTTTATACAGCAGACAAAAATGTACTTTTTGTTTTTTCTGTAACTTCCCGCTGATCCGTGGAACAAGTATCCAGTACAGTTTTTACTGATAGCATGATACAAAGAGTAGAAATATTTCCTTGGAATATTTCTTATAATGACAAACAAACGACTATGTTAGGCAAAGAACAGGAAAATACATGATTTCTTGTTATACTAACGAATAGATGTAATTTTGAACAAATCTAGTGGAAGAATTGTTCTATGATATTTGTACCTTTTTCCAAAACTGTTACAATTGCTGTAATAAAGCAATTGGGATCTATGCATTAAATGTAATTTGAAATGATTGCCTTATTTAACGAATACAAGTTCAGACTTCATTCTGTTGTATTAGTGGCGCTGGATAACGTTGTTCAAACCATAGGGTTCGTAGAGAAAAGTTCAAGATCAAATCCACTTCAAACACACGAAACGTGTTAATTCTTTGTTATGCACTTCTGTATTTTATTATTATATTAAGTATGTAAGCAAAATACATACATATAATGGTAATTTTACACCATATAATCATTCCAAACAGTGATAAGATACTCATTTCATCTAATTTGATTTCTAAACATCTAATCTAAATTTTAAAGGGATTAGCAGCGATAATGCGAGACATTCGAAAAAAATGTGGAAATGCATTCTCTAAACTTATAAATCAGGGATAAGTGTGTACAATTCCATATAACTGCTTTATTGTAGAAACAAACCACCAAATAGTAAAAAAATGATGTGTTTGAAGAAATTTGTCATATCATGTCTCCCAGAAATGGACATAGAGCGATGGCATCTCAAAATCTACAATAAACAGCTGATTGTGGGTTACACTAGTACAGAATAAACAAAGATCAATTTTAGGTCAAATTGTATTGATCATGATGCACAATATCACGCTTAAAATCTGATATTCACCGGGAAAGGCTTTTTTGAACTCAAGTCGGAATTTTGATACGCACGTATAGAAATTACAAAATCGGATAAAAAGTACTGCCTTGTTTTTAACACATGGATTCCAAGCCAACCATTTGCAGCTTATGTTCGCATATATCCATCAGTAACAAAAATACAAAAATATGAATTTTGATGAATTTTTCGATGTTTCGGATTATCAAATTGCTGCTAATCCCGTTAAACAGAAGTGATTATGAAGCATTCTAATGTGCAATTATATTATATTTGCTTCTTTTTGTTTTAAGTTGAATTTTACATGATATTTACTAATACTTTTTAGGCCTACAGTGTTAAGAACGGAAATGGCTCTATGTACATTGTCAGATAACCATATTTCATGTTATTGGCGATATATGGCCATTTTAACATCATACATCCAAATTTTGAAGAGGGGTAATGTTATTTGCTGTTTCCAATTACATAAAATTGAAATCTATGATTGCAATGCCAAGGAACACAACAAAAACATGTTATCAGATAATGCTGTTCACCACATGTCTATAGATACATAAAATCCAGTCACTTTTGATGTGCAATATTTTATTTTTACAACCCTGCATGCTTGGAATTATATATAGGAAAGGTTGGGTAACGACGGCAAAGGATAGGAAAGGATGGAGAATGATGGCAAAGAATGGGAAATGATATAGCAAAGAATGGGAAAGGGTGGAGAATGGTGGCAAAGAATGGATAAGGATAGGAAATGATGGGAAATGTTAGCAAAGAATGGGAAAGGATAGGAAATGATGGAAGATGGGAAAGAATAGAAAAGGATGGAGGATGGTGATGGCAAGGAATGGGTATATAGAAAAGGATGAGAAATAATAGCAAGGGATGGGAAAGGGTGGAGAACGATGGCAAAAATTGAAAAGGATAGCAAAGGATGAAGAATGATGGCAAAGAATTTGAAATGATAGGAAAGGATACATGGAGAATGATGGCAAAGAATGGGAAAGGATAGGAACGGTTGAGAATGGTGGCAAAGAATGGATAAGGATAGGAAACAATGGGAAATGATAGCTAAATATGAGAAAGGATGGAAAATGATGAGAAAGAATAGAAAAAGATAGCAAGGAATGGCAAAGGATGGCAAGGAATGGGTAAAGAGAAAAAGGATGGGAAATGATGGCAAAGAATGAGAAAGGATAGCAAAGGATGAAGAATGATGGGAAAGAATGGGAAAGGATAGGAAAGGATGGAGAATGATTGCAAAGAATGGGAAAGGATATGAAAGGATGAAGAATGATGGCAAAGAATGAGAAAGAATAGGAAAGGGTTGAGGATGATTGCGAAAAATGGGAATGATAGGAAAGGACGGAGAATTTTGGCAAAGAAGGGATAAAGATAGGGAAGGATGGGAAATGATAGCAAATAATGGGAAAGGATAGGAAAGTATGGAGACCTTGACCTAAGGCGTTCACTCCAACGTCTGGTTGAGTGGTGCCATCTGCTTCATGATGTCCTGCCATTGTTTCCTATCCTTTGCCAGCCTGGTGGCTCTAGCCATTAATGTAATGTTTTTTTTTTCTTCAGGTCTGCTAGTAAGCACTCAGTCCATCTTTTTGGAGGTCTTCCTCGTGGGCACTTGCCTTGAGTACTAGTAGTGGTAATCGTGTGTTTGGCATTCTCGGGGGCATTCTTTGGATGTGGCCGAAATAGCGGAGTCTTTTGAGTGATATTCTATCGAGGATGGTGTTCTCCATTCCCAGAGTTTTCCGTATT
>JAMKCH010013224.1:0-26042 GCA_023653785.1 Ophioderma brevispina | reverse complement strand
CGTCCATTTGGCCATTCTTTTCTTGCGTCCTTTTTGGTGGAATGGACGCGTCCATTCGCTGGCGTCCGTTTGGCGATAATTGTATCGCCACATAGCTCTAATAAATCATCCACTTGACCCCGGGTTTTAACAAGAGTTCACTGCCATTTAGAAGCATGAATAAAGATTATATGCTCATGTTTAAAGCAGACAATACCCCTAGAACCTCGGTACAGGGAGTGTACCCATAATAAGTTAGCACTGTAACTATAAAAATACCAATTTTATCCTGCTTTTCTGTGTTTATGTAAGGCTAAGTAAATAATTATTAGTTTTCGACCCCGCCTACATTGTTTTTTTGCTGCTGCATCAAAAGAAGGTTATTTTTTTTAACAACAACAAAAATACAAAAGACAAAATTTTGATTGGTTTTCGTGTCAGTACCAATTATATATATTATATATATATTTCGCTATTAGTCCGTTAGGGGGAATCTGTATAATTCATTAGTTTATAAGAGCTCTATAGTTATTAATATTCATATCCTTGTTACTCTAGTGGATTATCCTTCATTGCATAAATTATATTCATATCTTTGACGGAATAAATCGCAATACCAAGGTAGGCGTAGGGGAAGGTGAATTTTTCCCCCTAGGCCGTACTGAGTGATATCAAGATACGCTTCGTTCGCCCTAAGCCAGGAGATAGCGATATATATATATATGTATAATATATAATTTTTCCTAGATTGAACCATAGGGCGAAACTTTAATAATTCCTTAGTCATAATGAGCCTTTCTTTATTATGCTATTAATTAATAGTCCATGGTCTTTTGTTAGCTATGAGATTAGCTCTCATTTGCATAAATTAATATTCATTTCGTTGACGGAATAGCGGCAAACAAGGATACTTAAGGCAAAAAAAAATTCGCCCTAAGTCAAACTCTGTTTATGATAGAAATTTCGCCCTAGCGTAGGATATAGTGCTATATATATATATAATATATATAATATATATATCTATTTGCATGAGTTGGCGGGCACATCTGTATCTGGATCATTTAAGACTCCACTAAAGTGGGTTCCTGCACCACCGAGGACTCTGTACCTAGAGTGATGATGCAGGTAACGACCGGAGATCCCTACTCTTTTTCGATGAGGTTTGCAACGGTTTTACGTGTTCAGGATTGATTCCAATGACACACAGGACCAACTCTTTACATGACTCCCCTTCTCCAAACCTTGAGGCGTGGGCACCCATTGCAATTGCATATACCTGCATATTCTATGCAAATGGGTGGGAGTGAGGAGAAATTCCATAATCACATCTCTTACAATTATACATTTTTCTGACCTTTTAGGAACTATTTGAGAATTACCACGAACCTTGACTCTCGTGGGGCTCGAACCAGGGCCGCTCTATTATTTTGATGGTATATACCCACCTGCCAACTTGGACCCGCTCCGCCACCTCGCCCTGTCTAGAAGTTTTTTACTGAAAAGACACTTGACTAGTCGCTAGTTCTATTGTCTTTGGAGGAAAACTGTTTTTTGAAAGGCAAAAAAAGTGCCCGCATCCTCCTTTTTTTAAACAGTTAGGCAAGAAACTATAATTTTTTTCCTTGCCTAATGAGACTTAAAATAATGGAGTAGTGTTATTGTTTTAGCTCTTTGGCAGGCAACATAAAAATAATGCTCTGTGGCCATCTTACTGCTGGGCTTGTTAGCACTGCATACAGGTTAGTATATCAAAAAGACGCTATACTTTGATTACCACTGATGGAATAATGTAGGCGCAGAACAAACGCAAGAGACGCAGTTGTGTATGTTTGTGTGTCGCGCTGCGTTTTGTGCAAACCACTAGAGTAACGTTGGTTTTACTTTAACGCGCGGAACGATAACGACCAAATAATTCCCGCCTATTTGGTTGTAATCAAAGTATAGGCATGCATCTTTTAACCCCCGAGGTTTAACACTTTTCTTACAGTATCTCTGATTGGCTCATTACGTGATATGCCTGCTGAGTAACCAATCAAAATATACATTATTTATATCGTTACAAACCTTTAATCTTTTCTTACCATATCAGATAAC
Organism: Ophioderma brevispina; assembly: GCA_023653785.1. Classification (NCBI taxonomy): domain Eukaryota; kingdom Metazoa; phylum Echinodermata; class Ophiuroidea; order Amphilepidida; family Ophiodermatidae; genus Ophioderma; species Ophioderma brevispina. Next base: position 23,969 of record JAMKCH010013224.1, on the reverse strand, counting down.
CAACATGTATAACCAATCAAATTGGCCGATAGACCTCAGGGGTTAAAGGTCACCGAGTAAGAATAAGATGATGCTTATTGCTTTTACAAATTAGTTGGGATTGACCAAAGATACTATAAAATCATTCTTGAGTAGAAGTGATATGGGTGCTCGTAAGACATATCTGCTATTTTGAGTCAGTTGAATTCGGTGCTTAAAATGCTGCCACAGATAAAAATAAATTATATAAGCTTATTTAGAATTGTCCTCATTGAGTGAATCATATGCAGTGTTCAGTGGGTGAGGTCATTATGTAAAGGTCTTTTGAGGTCTTTGCCGAAAAAAGAAATCATAGAAAGGGATAAACATAACAAAACAAATTGATCAGATCGAGTGATGCATATGGAGTGGGTTCGATTAAGGTGATGCCAATGAGTTAGAAGCAAAAATCTCACCAGGTTGTAAAATTTGAAGGCACCCTTAAAGGTGTTTGTCCCAATTTATTTCTATTGTGTTCTCTACTTGATAAGAGAGCCTGGCACTCGCACACGCACCCCATCAAGTACCGTGGGAAACAAACTTGCGGTTTTGATGGTAGAAGCAATAATGCGCACTGCAAAGCCATATTCAATACTGTGCTAATATGATGGTTAGCCATTCGGCATTTTTTTGTTTATATCTTGGGAATGAAATGGATTTGAGGGCTCATATTTCAGGATGACAATGAGAAAAATACGACCTTTAATCCGATATCAAAATCGATACTACTTCCGGATAAATCAGGGGGGTCCCAAAGACAATCGGAACATGCACCTTTAAGTTAAAGCAATATTAGCACATTTTTTTAAGAACGCCCCCAATTTTTCAAAAAATTTAGATTTTCACACCGTTGCATCGGTAACTGGCTAGTAAACTATACCTGTGAATGGTTAAGCTCGAAAATGTCTGTGTGTCACAAACGAAGGAATTTTGTAATTATTATCGGGGATCCCGATAATAATTCAACGGCCGCTGGAAATGGCCTTCCAATGTGAAATAGCCGGGAAATAGCGCCATGTACGTGTCTATTTATTGGTTCAGGCAAGTCAAGTTAGAGGTTTTCTTCTCGAGGTGGCACTATTCCATCATGGACGGACATAAACGTAGCATTTCCAGCTCTGCCGTTAAGTCCAATCTGGGTTCCAATTCTAATTACAAAATCGCTTATTTTATGATAAATACGCATTTCTTAGCATTCTCGTTCGCAGGTATAGTTTCCTAGACAATTACCAACGTAACTGTGTCAAAATATCAACTTTTGAAAATTGGGGGCACTCTTCAAAAAATGTGCCATTATTGCTTTAAAGGCTGACTCAGAGATTTCCCAAGGATGACACCCTCAATTTTCTGACAAATCATGTGTTTTGCATACACATAATGCTAATTATCCACATACTATTCTACTCAATGTGTGAAATAGCTGAGCTCAATGGCCTACATATAGAAAATTGTGACTTTGTTATAAAATTTTGAATCTAGGATTTTTGTTATATATACACAGTATCCTATGGTAAAATGGAAAATCCAGTTCATCTCAAACTTTGGGATTGAGCGTTCTAGTCAACTATCTGTAATTAATACACAAAAACATATTTCAAAATCTCTGCGTCAGTCTTGTCCCTTTATAATATGACTTCATCAAGATATACAAAAGGTGGGGATATGCAGGTTTGATTTGTGGTGACTAAGAAGGTAATTGTGGGGGGAAATGTGAATTTTATATTGACAAAATGAGTATGCATGAAAAAATAATTTTTGTTTTGAAAATATTAGAACTCTTAAATCTTAATTACTCTGACTATAATCCAGATATTGGATCACACATTTTGGCCCTTTTTGGATGTTTGTCATTGAAAAATTTGGTATTTTACTGTTACCATGTATATACATGTAATTGGTCTTTGGTACGTTTCAACATAGAATTTTCTAAATTTTATCCACATGTGTATCATATACCTCCTTCCTTGCTCATCGTCTTCTACTTTTATCTTCTCCCTAGCTATGTACAGTACATACTCCCCATGTATTCTAATGTTGACCTTTTTCAATATGATACCATTAAGGATGCAATGATTTGATCATATGCTTGATTAAATAAATGTACTTTCCACCGCAGTGTTGAGGTAATATTGAGATGGTAATAAATTAACCCTTTGTAAAATTCCCGTAAAGGTGCGTGTTCCGATCGTCTTTGGGACGGAAGTAGTATCGATTTTGATATCGGATGAAAGGCCGTATTTTTGTGGGCCGCCAGCATAGCTGGCAGGACCACTTTGCAATCCGGTGTGCATGTATATGCGTCACTAAAATGTTAAGTTTTTTATGGAGCGGCCCACAGCTTATATTCTTTGAATATAGTGAGCGCGAAAGCCGAGAACTGCAAAATTCTAGTTCTCATTGTCGTCCTGAAATTTGAGCCCTCAAATCAGTTTCATTCCCAAGATGTAAAAAAAAACTGCCATTTTAATGGTTAACCATCAATATTAGCAGAGTATTGAATAGGGCTTTACAATATGCATTATAGCTTCTACCATCAAAACCGCAAGTTTGTTTCCCACGGTACTTGATGGGGCACATGTGCAAGTGCAAGGCTCTCATACCATGTAGAGAACACAATAGACATAAATTGGAACAAGCACCTTTAACATGCTGCTTTTACTTTACCTTGCTATTGTTCTCTCCTTCATTTGTTACAAAGGGCCAATTCTTCACATATCTCCCATCATACTTATCTGTTAGACTTATGACCACATACATTATTTAATTATTATTTATGTGTTACCATGAACAAATTATAGTACTGTTTTTGTAAAACAAAAGTGCATGTATATTATACTGCCTTCCTTGCTCATCATCTCCTTTATCCTCTCTAGCCTTACCTAAAAATTTCCTATGCAATTAATGTTGATTTGTCTTTTCCGTAAACCCTCCGCGTTTATGGCTTTCTTCTTTCGCCCGCGTATGATGCTGAAATCCCTAAAAAGTTCTTATTTTATATTTTAAACAACATATCAGGTTTCTGTTTTTGATCACAGCTTGTGGAATGTGATTTTAGTAGAGTTTAAATCAAAGAACCGTTGCAAAAATCATTTAAAATGTAGGGTGGTGGTTTAACATATATTTTAGTTATTAGAGCATGCTGAAGGTTGGTGAAATGGCTTTCTTCAAAATTACAATAATGAATAATGAAAAAAAGGTTGAAATGTTGCCTCATGATTTGCAAAATGTTACGGGAAACATAACATTGACTTTCATGGGGCCTAAGGCCTATGAAAGTCGATGTAATATTTTCGTAACCCCCGCCCCGCATTATGATTTCCTGCCCGCGTTTGAGATTCTGAACTGCCGCAAAAGTTCATTATTTTGAAAATATATCAAGGTCTCTTCTATATTACACATCTGTGAGGTGATTTTTCGTAGATTTTAAAAAACCAAAGAAGAGTTGCACAAATCATTTCTAAATTCTAATGCAGGGTGGTGTTCTTTGTACACAATATTGTAATGTATTATAGCATGCTGAAGTTGGTGAAATGGCTGTTAATGACTGCAAAAGTAAGAATAATTAAATGAAAAATGAAATATTGGCCTCATTATGATTTGCAAAAAATGTTACGAAACAATAACATTGACTTTTCATTTGCCTAATAGGATCCATTATGAGCTATAATGATATGATGGCTTCCATTATCATAATGCCTGATAAAGTAAATGCATCTTATCCACGCCCATTGGGGTATGTGGAAAAGCAATTGACCCTTTGTAAACAGCCCTAATATACTGTAAAAGTGGAAATTTTCGCGCTCCATTAATTTTTCCACCCGCTTTTCGGGCACTTCGAGCTAGCGCGAAATTAAAACTCGCGAAAATTTTATTTGTGTGTAAGGCTATGTAGTATAGCTGAAAAGACCAAATTTAAAAACAAGCAAAATGGCGGTTAAAAATTACAGAACGCGAAAAATTACACGTCTTCGAAAATTCTCACGTTTACAGTAAACCATGTGTTTCTTCTTCTATCCTACCATTGCATTGATTTCTTCCTCTATCTGTGCAATTGGCCAATCTTCCTATATCTCCCCTTTGCTATTCATGTTTCATTTTGATAGTTATGAATACAATTTCCCTGAAAAAAAGAATGTTACATAAGGCGACGAAAAAAAAAAACTTTTACTTTTACGGCCCGACCGACCCTGATTTTTCCGTTTTGCAAGATTTTTTTTTTTAGTTTTTAGCCCAAAATTATCAATTTTGGCTAATATTTAAAGAAATTGTTGTAAAAATTTTTCATTTTTTATCCTGATTTTCAGATTTTGGGCTATTTTATGGCAATTTTGACCTCCAAAAATAAAAAAAATAAAAATATTCGCCCCGCCCGACCGACCTACTTTGAAAGGTCTGCTCGCCCGTATAAAAAACAGGTTGATGATGATAAATTACAGCATAAAAGAGACCCGGCTGCTATTTGCTAATTGCTGATAGGATGTGGCGCGTGGCCGGCTGCCGACCTAGGTGAAGCGATATTGTGACGATTTCCTGATGGCATCGTAATAATAGTAACAGCGCTGTGAGCGGGATGAAATGGCACCTTTATAAAGGCCAAGGATTATTTATTTATTATTTTTGGTTTTCTCTCTCTCAATCGGGTATCGGGTAACAAAAACCTTTTTCGCCGGTACCTAGTACTATATGCAACTATCAGCCTATATGGATATCCGATACGATTATCAATTGAACCTTCATACTCTGGCTTATTGAACTTTCACAAGAGAATATAGTCCATTGAGCATGCACATGCAGAGGCGTTTTGCAGGCAGCAGATATATTCTAGTGTCAGTGAAACAACTTTGATACAAGTCTTAACAACTTTCCTTTTTATTCTTGCTTCAGATGCTTTAAACTGCATAAAATGCACCTACTACACCACGGTAGCAGATGGAGAAATTTGGGACGATTGGAGCATACGAGGATTCAGAGTGCATTAAAAGTCCCTCGAGAAGTACAACTCCACTAACATCAACCCTCCACCAGATTGATGAGGTGGGTAAGTCTCAAAGAAAATGTGTTTTTACTGGAAATACGCACACCAGGAGGTAATTTAGCGCCCTTAATTAATTTTTAGTTTCTCGTAGGCATGGCCGCTGAAAGTCATGAGGGAGTGTCAGTTTTTATTTTTGTACTATGACACTACAATATTGCTGTTTTCAACCCACACGAAATTTGATATTACACAGACTTCAAACCGCACATAAAATGGTGAAGCTTTTTTCATTTTAATTTTTAACATGGAATAAGCCCCATTAGCATGCTTTCAAAGTGCATTTTGAGATTTTCATCAGTCACTACTGTTTTATTCATTGATCACTAGTTATCATAGAGAAAAGCGTAATCTGAAAATTTGAGCTGATCCCCCGATCTTACGTTTTGTTTTATGAGCAATTTGCTTGGTTTTTCCCACGGATACCACAGCTATCACACAAGAATAACACCAATAATTATAATCAGAACCCAAAAAAAAGTTTTTTAAAACGGATCTACGCAGTCAGAACTACAGGGCCAATTCTTTGGAACTCCATTAATTATGAATGTTACAAATCAACTCAACAAAACATTTTTTCGAACAAAAATCTGGCTTACTTTCTCTTATAATAATTGGATTGCTTGGGCACTGTCATGTCTTGTGTGATAGTTGTTTTGTTATTTTAAGAAACATTTTTGTAAGCCACAGGGATGGGTCATTTCTTTTCTGGCCTTATTGTCCTTCTCGATCATCTCCTCCATCTACGTACTTGTATATGTATGTCTCCGTTCATAATATGTACATGTTTTTGTTGAGTATGGAAATAATTGATTGATTGATTGGCATAGGCTACTGTGCTGTAATTTCTTTCCGTTTCGGACTAAAATACAAAATTTTGCGAATTTCTTACCGATGCGACCGTAGAATTTGCACGTAAGATATTGGGCACCATGTTTTCGATTTAGAGGGGTTTTTTACATGCACAGATGCATGTACATTTTCCTCTGCGCTGCATTCAACCAATTTTGCCTGTGCATGCATATTTTTTGTGTTATTCACCATTTTCTGAGAAAAACCCCATTGGTGCCGTCACTTTTATTTTCTAAATCGAACACTGTATGGGCAACACATGGATTACTAAATCTAACGGGTCGATGATAAATAACAATCTCAACATTTTTTTGGTGTAAAAGTTTTTTTTGTTTTTTGGGGGGCACGAGGGCCGTGGATCATTAAAGCCCTTTAATCACGTGGAGGTGCCTGTGTTCGATTAATACACAATTAAACCTACAGAAATCAAAATTTTCAGGATTGAAAACATTGATTTAAGTGCTGTTAAGTCGGAATTTCAATGAACTATGTTTTTGCCATAGCTTTCTTAATTGTTGTTCCAACATCCCTATCTAAATATTGGGCTCCCGCACCGGTACTGAGCACAAACGCTGTAAACTGAGTCGAAAACAATGGTTCCCAAACCACGTATTTTTTGATAAAATCATAAAAAAGGGTGATTTCACTCATTTTTTTCGTTCCCTATAAAAAAATAAGAAATGTTATAAAAGGTCCCTTGTGCGTATTTGTATTCCAGAGTCATTGTTCTAGGGTTGGTATTTCCCTTTTTTCAATTCTCACTATTTATCAACTGATTTGCCAAAAAGGTCAAAATGTCCGCGTGTTTTCAAATTTGGAACAACACCAGATGTTCAAGGTTGACATAAATCACGATTTTTTAACCAAAATGAAAAACTAAAAATACCGACCCTATAGATTTTGATATGCTCTAGACGATGCATTTCATGTCCTTAATACCTGTTCTGATATGGGACATTACGAGTAACTGGAACCGCAAAATCACGAATAATCGCCGAAAGTGAACACATAGAAAATCGTCAGTTTGTCCAATATTGTCCTCGTTCGTTACAAAAGATAGCCCTTAATTCAAAACCCAACGTTTCAGTCTCTATTCTCACACGGCTTCTGGCCCCAGATCACTATTACTTCATCTGGATTCTTAGGATCAAATTCACAATTTATGGGGGCTCAAATCATGAAATTAAAATCCCATTCTGTTTTGCAACCAGCAATCAGTCACGTGGGCAACCATTTTACCATTGCATACAAGTTACCATCGGTATGCGTACATATCGAATCGATTCATCAAGGCGTTTCTGATTCGCTCAACATTCGCGCGCCAAATAGCACAGATGCGTATTGCATAATAGCGAAATTACCCGGCCCCTTTGGCAGTCAGCCCCCTTGTGATTGTTTTTGGTCAAATGCCTACATAGTACAAGTACAAATAAACACAATATGAGGCAAAAATCAATCTATATAGGATTCTGTTAACATATATGGCAAGAAAACATGTTAATGCCATTAACATGAAAAAAACTAAAACTTAGCCATTTGACTAAGTTCCTGACTTAACCCCCCTTAAACATTGCAAATAAAAACTGACCTTATCCCAAAATCCCCCTGATGGATCCCTGCATGTCTATGAGGCCGCCTAAAGGAGCCTGGGATTTGGGGTTTAAATTAGGCCCCTGTCCCTCCTTAAATGTCGTAAGACTATAAGGGGCAACGCGTCTGTTATTTGAACAGATGAGTTGTAATTAAATGTTAAGGCTTGTAGTATTATAAGATGTATTATAAGATTAGATTGAGTGTATTTGAAAGTGTTAAATGATTATTATATCTGTAACGTGTAAGTTTTCTGTTTTGTGTTATATAATTAAATACTTGCGTATCTTTATAGTGTGTTAAGCTTAAAAGCAGTATAAGAAAATTACTCTCCCCTAACAATGATTTAGCAAAGCAAGCAAATTCCTGGGCAGTCAATCATTCTATATCCTTATTATTTGCAGTGGCTTTTCAAGGACTTGGATTATGTGGTATTTCTCCCGCCAAGATCCCAAAGCCGCAAAAGAGATATCAGAAATTACCTTTGTTCCCTCTCTGGGTCAGATGTGACACACTTGGCCACAGAGGTTTAAACTTCTTTCAGTAAATATTATACAAATATTGACTGCTCATGAGGAAATGGCTCAAAATAACTCCCCCGAGTGACTGGATACCGTGGCCTACTATGTTTCCCGATACCGACAGGTCGAGGAAAAATAGTAGGCCCACGGTATCCAGTCACCGAGGGGAGTGTATTTGCCCCATGTCATGAATATAGCGCAGTCAATATTTGTTTTATATACATATAAAAATTATTCTGTCATTGCTTAACAAAAAGATAAAAAGAATGAAAATGGTATCACATGTCATAGGTCATAATCCTCAAAAAGCAGTTTTGTTTCAGTTTCTACATCCACATCAAAGGAACAGTAAATGTTTTCAACAAGTTCAATACTTGTATGGCTTTTTTTTTGCTTGTACAAGACTACTTCGAAAGTTGTTTCGTAGTTAATGCATGTGGGCAATTCGTGATAGACGTCAACAATTCACTGACCCACCCCACCAGTTCAAACCAAGTGTGTACGATCGTATCATTATTTCCACATCCCTACACTGTGCATCAACCACCACTGCCCTACCCAAAAAGTCCCACTACTTGTCTCTTATTGAAGGATGGCCACGCGCGCGTGTGAATACACACATTCACCTAATTCCACACAAAAGGCTTGAACGCCCTCCCCACATATCTTCAACATAGTTGTACAGTCAATTCCATATCTGTTAGGCGACCTTGGTGTGTTGTAGAACACAAAACGACCATGAAAAATGAAAGTTTGGACGGTTGACTCATTTCTGAGTTAGATATATTCATGGTCGATTGGGTCAATTCCTGACATGATTACCTGCTCTTGACTGTTAGACAGTGTAGTAGAACCCCCACCTACCAGGGCTTGTTGTTGTGCTTCACTTAGCTGAATTGCAGTATGCAAAGGAAGATCATTTATGCCTACGGGCTGGTACACAAACTCGCAGCCACTGGCACTGCTTGTGTTGCTTGGAACAGCTTCAGCCTAGGCATTACATGGTTGTGGTTCATCATGCCTTGCAAGTGACTGCACTAATAACATTTTTTCTGGCGCACTGGTCTTACGTAAATGCTTCAGAATGATTCGGCTTGATGGATCCACTCACCCGCCATAATATACGCGAGGCCAAAGCAGGGTTGTCTAGGCGTTGTTTGTAAACACGGTAAGCACGCAGACTGTGATTCGTGTAGACTTTAGAGCATCCCGCAAACTTGGAGTATTTTTGTCTTGTTCCACCCACAGGGTGTTTTTGCCGACAGGGACTGCATCATACCATGGATCAAGTCATTGCTTTACCAGCTTCTGTTGGTCGTTGCACCAAAAATTCCTGCGAAGATCTCATTCAACTTTCTGACGTAATCCAAAAGTAGGCGTCCTGGGCATCGATTCGAAACCGGGACTTCATAAATTGCAACGCCTGAAGATTCGTCATCTCAGCGCTGTGTGTCTTGGTCATATGTCGCGACTGAATTAGGTATTGAGCCCGTCATTCATCAGTTGCATGAGTAGTCATACGGGTCATACTCCTACATTTCGCGTCCTCTATTTAAAAAGTACACCTATACGATGAAAACCTGTGTTGTAGGCCTGCTGGTGTGGATGTGTCAAGTTCAGAGCTGATTGAATTTTTTCCGTACAAATTGCAATGCCCGACTTGTGTTTGATACTACCTTTACCGGCCTTCTTCAACTTCACGAGCATGGCCTTCCAAATTGTATTACCCTCTTTGAACTCAGCTCCGTCTATATGGCGTAGCCATGTTGCACGAAATGCTATGTGAGACCATACACCGGATTGCCTGCATGGTTTCTTTTGATACAACTCGCCATTCTGTTGACGAAGGCTGCGAAAAACTTGTCCATGACCAATCGAGATCAGCGGCCACTTCAATCGTCGCTCTCCCTCCCCCACAATTTCTCGAACGGCTCTAGACATTGACGCAATTTGATTTGCTTTTAGGTGTTAGCACTTCTACATCCTTCCATTAATTGTTCCATTTCTTCTTCGCCAAGAACCTGAAACCCAAAAATTCTCCATATCAGATCGAAATTCAACAAAATTGCACAGCGGTGAAATGAAAACACCCGTAATATGAGCATACGATCGGATCGAATGACCGCTACGGTGATCAAGGTCGGGTCGCTGATCGGTCAGATCAATCACTGTGAGGCACGCGAGGTAAGATACCGATGCAGGGAAAAAGTTCCCTTAAAACCCGTTCGATTTCCCCGAGATGGGAAAAAGTAGCTTTTTATGGGAAACTTTTTCCCTCCTGTGAATTCTTGGGGAAATTAAAAGCCTAAATATTTTATGACAACGTTATAGTAGTCTCACCATCAAATACGAATATTTTTTTGTGTGTTATATAAACATTGTAATAATGAGGCCATCTAATACGTGAACGCTTATTAAGATTTTGCTTTAATTTCAAATATTGTATGATTTATCTTGCTTTTTTATAGGATCTCCGTTTTTGCATGTTCTGATGCGATTGTTGATTGCCAGTAATTGAAGTTGTCTTTTTTGCTTGATCATGGATGGTGATGCAGTTTCATCAGTGTATGATATTATAATTATAATTATGAATTAATATATCCGTATCTGTAGCTGTGTTTTTCTGTAATATGTGTTAATTCTATGTGTTGTTGTACTCTAGAGTTTATCTTGTTTGATACATGGAGGGGTGATGATCTGGTCAGCAGTGTATGATATGTGGTATCTTTTAATTGTTGTAATTTGAACTTATTGCAGTTGGAAGTTTTAATATGGCGTCGTATATTGATCTAATAATTTTAAATGTTTTCCCATGCCAGTGAGTTGCCCCTGCGAGTTCGGGGGTTAAGAATTGGCCCATGTGCTCCCCTGCATGTCGTAAGAGGAGACTAAACGGGGCTCCCTGCAGGTTTGGGGTTTAGAATGGCCCCCGCGTCACGCCCTTACAGGTCGTTAAGAGCCGACTATAAGGGGCACTTTCTTTTTTGAACAGACGGGTTGTATTTAATTAGATTCTGTATAACAGAGAAGATTAAGGAAGAGGAGGTGTATCGCTTTGAGACTCGAGAGATAAGCTTGTTTTTCATTCAATACGCACTTACAATCCACTTGAAAGGGCCTTTCCGGGATCTTTGCGACCGCTCCACACTCGATCGATCACAATGGTATCGTTACTGGATGAAATAACAGAGCGTGTACACGTGCAACAGTGTTTCTAGAAGTTATTTTCTAACAGCTTTTACCCGTACTCCGGGTTTGCAACAGTCGTTACGTGTCTTCGAAGCGATTGTTTTACTCCAAAAAGAAGGAATATTTGATGAACTCCCCATCAAAATCGCCGATTTTTTATTATTTATGAACATTTTTTTAAAGAGTGAATTCATAGGGCACTTTTGTGAGGTATAATTTGTAACGAATTTTGGGGTATAATCGTGTTTTTTTTTTACCATTTCTCAAGTTCCGATCATTTCCTTGAATGAAACCAACGTGGAATACAAAGGCTATGGTGCACTTTTCCAATTTTCAGCCGACCTTTTGGTGACAAGAAGCGACAACATTTTTGTATGTGAGTAAAATTGGCACTCGTTCGCTATTTGATTTTTGCTTTTCGGTATCTTGCTTGCGCTAATTGCGCTACACGAATCTGCACAAATTCGAGCCCGGATTCAAGTTTAGCTCATCTTGGCAATGTAGTATAGGCTACGTGGTATTTACGGACATTTTTCTGAGCCAATAGGGGTAAAGGTAATGTCCTCATTTAAGACACTATCAGTGTTGCTAAATCAGCACATCGTAAAAAATCATCAAAAATTCAGATTTTTGCTTTGTAACAAGTACAGGTATCCTAACATACCCTGCCTGCAAATGATAAGGCCAGAAGCCACCTAATAAAGACAGGATCGGAGATTTTAGGCATTATTGTCCGAACGGACACTTACTACAACACGTAATTGAATGAGATTCGTATCTGGACACTCAGCCGTTTTCTTCCTTTTCTGTCCATTCTACAGCTGGAAAAGGTCACTTATGAGAATTCTAAACTTATCCTTCACTTTGAAGCTATTCCTGCAAATTGAAAATATTTTCAAATTCACTGATAGTGTCGTTAATTTAAGATTTACAGCTCTTTACACCATGAGTTCGTCGCTAATAAACGTATAAAGGCAACAATGTGTCTCCGAATTCATTTTTTTGTTGTTTACTTTTATGGCATTTTCACACGCGTGTTTTGACATTTTATTAACGCATCGTTATTACCAATGTTCCAACTTTCAAGTTAAAAATTATCCCCCAATTATGCAATTACAAACCCCATAATTTATTGATGCGGCCCTTGGGGGTCTCGATAAAATGCATAACAGGTAGAGGCCATGGTATAAAGTTTTTGAATGTTATAAATTCGAAATGGATCACTTTTCATTGGGATCGCAGCCGCCGGCGCGGCGGGTGGCAGTTCTCCCACAGTGGCCCCAGCACAGTCCCTTCAAATTTGATCATATTACCCGTGTGCGTTTCGCGGGGCATTTACACCTGCATAATTCACTTTCTGCCGATTCTTTGTCTCTAAATCTCTCCTGACTTTATGATAAATCTTCATCAACAAAATGCATAGTAGGCCTATGCTGTAGTAGCCGTTCTTATTTTCCCAGTCTTTCCCCATATTTTCAGTGGAATTGATAACTACATAATCGAAATGAGCGTTCAGTGCTGCATCTGTGGGTTTGTTGTTTACATTGGAAACTATGGATTTGCGCAGGCGCCGGTGCAACGACCTCTGACCAAATCTATCTAAGCTTCCGCGGGACTTGTGTGACTTAATTCCTAATTGGGTGCTTGAAATTCAATAGCGGAACCTCCCGCGGTCGCACACATAATAGTCTCTGAAGGGCTGGAAACTCTCCTCTTCTTACATCTCTCTGGTATAAGGATAATAATAAAGGTGTTCCATTGTATGATTGTCTTTAGATGTACTTTAAAGTGTTAAATGGTACTGTGATAATTAGTAATGACTTATATAAGTACCTTAAAATCTGTATCAGTTTGTGTATAATGCTCAAGTGAAATTACTAAGTTAAACATTTTTCAAATATACACTATTTTGAGACCAATCTATTTAACCTGTACATATTTGCCTTAATGTTCCATAATTGTATTGGAGTTATCCTGTTTCCTTTTGAACAGGGGATCTCGTGTTTGCATTTCTGATGTGAATTGTGATTATCAGTATTTGAAGTTGAAATTTTTGCTTGATCATGGATGAGTGATGGACTTTGTCATCATAGTTCTTTATGACGTCTGTGTACCCTAAGGTCAGAAATACCTTTCAAACACGATAAATGAAGCCCTGTGCACAAGGAGCTGAATTTTATATAATATCACAGATTTTAATGATTTGTAATGGGTTCAAGAATGTGGTATGTCCAAAACAACTTTACATAAAATTACACTCAATTTTAGATTACATGTACCTTATGGTCAACAAGAATGTCATTATCTCCACAAAATGTTGCAGTTCAATGATTATATTAGGCCTCAGCTAGCACGGTTGCTGCCCCCGTCGGAGGTCAGATGGGTTGAAGAGATTATTCTTATCCAAAATTTTTCCGCTGAATTCCGAAAATCGAGGTCTTGCATGCAGCAGCCGGCGGGTTGTGGGTGAAAAATGGACTTTTTTAGATTTCAGTCATATTTTGGGAGAAATCACTCAAAAATCATGGTTTTTATCATGAAAACTTTATTTTCCATTCCCAGGATAATTTGATGTTTGTATAAAATGAAAGAGAGAATTACTCGATTGCCCAAATCAACCACAGTCACTTTATGTGATTTTATTAGCTGAAAAGGATGCAAAATCCTTAATTTGGGCAAATAAAAGTGATTTTTGGCATTTTTTCAATTAACACCCCAAAAAGTTCAAATGATTGTGTATAAAACTGAAATATATGGATTCAAATAGAATCTTTGGATTCATTTCTTAAATTTTTATCATCATATAAATGAGACGATGGCGGCCAATTATCATTTGTCTTACAACAAAATGTGTCAGAGATCAAAATTGCCACTTTCTGAAAATATCCCCAAAAACGAACCATTAACACATAAAATGAGTCAAAAGAAACTGGATACTGATTTTACTCGCCATTGTGCATCTTTAAGTGCATATATCTCAACCATGTGTGTGATCAACAGAATGTTCATTTTCTTCGATTTAATTATACGAAATCAGTCCCATCGGTTTAATATTCGCAGAGCTTGACTCTTTTTAAAACAGTGCGGTTTTGCGGGACCCTTCGGGACGGATTCCTTAAACTACACGATTGTTTAGCCTAAGCAAATCAATGCCAGAAGAAATCGGGATATGTTCGCATGCAGTCATCAAAAATTTGTATAGAAAACTTCGCCTTAATTCATCATGACAATAATCGAATAAAAAGTTTCAAGACGGAGATATTAACGGACATACAAAGTACTTTAGAAAGTGAACAGCCAAATGAACGCAAACGCTCTAGCAATACATGGTGGTCATTAATTGACATCAACGTTCAGTCTCTATCAAATGGACAATTCTGGCCCACAGCAAAAAACCATATTTACATATATAAAAGGGCATCTTTGGACTAACAGAGTAAGAATATCATAATTGGTAAGCCACATATGGCTACCCTGAATCACAGAAACGAACTCCTCAGAAGCTGCCGGCACAGCTAATATGCAATCTAACATAATCTTTATCAAGGTTTCCATTTTTTTTGCACGTCTTCCCGCACCATCTTATAAATGAATGCGAATGTCCTTGGCAACATGGATTGCGGAGTAACATGCGTTTAATGTTGCAATTATAGTATGATGCATATCCATTTGATATCATGACACCAAGTGTATCCCCTTGGATGCAAATTTATAAGAGCATCTGCAGAATTTATTGATGTGTGTGTGTGTGCTTTAATTTTTTTCTTTGTATATGTTTTTATTTATCAAAACTCCGGAAAAACAGGACGAAGAACAAGGACAAGAACATACCCATTTTCAAACAACACGCACCTCTCTTACATCCACCTTGATGTCACCATGGCATAACATGTATAAACAAAATGTACACAAGGACCATCACCAAAGATCAATGAGGCTTAAAGGTCAATAGTCCAATAGACTCCTATGCTCTGTCCACGGATTCACATTGAAATAAACGGCGTTCAGCGAAGGAAATCCGTGTCCAGAAGAAAATCAGGCTATTTATTCACTGCAAATCTGGTGAAAGACGTAGCTTGGTCTATACTTACCGATTGGAATGATCTTTGACAGCAAATAAAGATAATGAAATAAGCTTTCTGCAGATACCACATAGTTAGATCTCTATTATTAAAAACATCAAAATGTGCCAGACACAATCAGGGTCAAGTTTGTTTTTTTACTCACCCTGTATGATCAAATGTTTGTATAGATTCTCCTTCGCAGTTGTGTGTAATTTCTCTGTATGCTACTTGAAGTTGACTCTAATAACCCACCCCTCAAACTAAAAATCGATACACCCCTTAGATGTAGAGTATTGGTGCGAATTGTTTGTAGATTATATGCGGGATTAATGATCCTGGTGTTTACAAAACCACTTCCTTAGAACATGGGATGTTGTCACTCAATGGAGGAGGATTAACTGCAGGATGACGGGAAATATGGGGGGTTTGAGAGTTATGAGACAGTGATTTAGTGAAACGGAAAGTTGTGGGGGAGAAAAGGTGAAAAAGTATAGAACCTTTCATTTTGGAGAAGGGCATAATCAATTTGCCTTCATGAGAAATGGCATAATTCTTTCACCACGGAGGACCACTCGAGTGATTGACGGGCCAGAGTATTATGTGTCATAGGGGAGTTATGGTTACTGCACAGCTATCCCTGATAGAATGAGCAATTACTTGTGAATAGAATGATTCCAAGGCCAGTGACACGTCATGTCTTTAACCTGGCAAGAAGTATCATGATCGCTTATTGTTGTGTGTAGGTGTGTGTGTACATGTTTGTAATAATGTGTGTACATCACAGTGTGTGTAGTATTTGTTGAGGGTGTGTGTGTGCGTAGGGGTGTGTGTGTGTGAGAAAAAATGTTAACATTGGAAAATTCAAATTAACCTTAATTAGTTGGGTCATTTTAACAAAATTTGTATTCAGTTTCTTCTGGCAACAAATTAAAGGAATAACCCGAGTTAAGTCTATAAATTTTTCATCTGATCCCGAACATTTCAAAACCGTTTTGATGTGAGAGCTAAATACGTGATTTTGTAATCCCCATAGGGTACGTACTGTGTAAAAATAATATTTGTCTATCAAAAGGAGCATATTTTCAAATTACACAACCAAACATCCTTTAGCTACGATTTCACAGGAATAAGGAGAAAATACTATCTAGGCATAGGTCAAAAGCAAATTGGAATTAAATAATTTTCATTCAAATACTTCTGGGTATATACTACATACATGCAACTCTTCCTTGATCAGTTGTTGCTCTTGCGGCCTCTGATACCAAAATTGTGACCATAAAATGTGAGGTCCCTGGGGATGAGGCTATTAGCGATCGGACCATGGCTCTTAAAAAGGTTCTAAAAGTGCTATGAGCAATTAAGCCCAATTGCTCAGAAGAAGCACGGACCCCTTCCCCATATTGAGTGATAAATCCACAAATTAAGTGTGAATTAATTTATGATAGGAGGTCCTAGCTCCACAAATTAAAGGCTATCAATATCAGATTCGCTTACAAGATTCCCTGGTAGGGGCTAATATGGAGTGGTCACAGATTAGGCTCAATATGCCATGACTACTGATTAAAGGGGTATTTCCTTGAAGGGTAAAATTATAAGTTCAGGGAGGGTTCATTTTAATCCGTGAGGACAAACATGATGGAAGTCACCATTTTGGGTGTTCAAGAGGGTCACCCAGAGGTCAAATTATGAATGTTCAGAGGAAGGGTCCTTTGGTTATAGAACATTGTAGTCACCATTTTGTAGGTCAGTGGTCAAAAATGTAAACTATTGCGGACAGTTTTTCTGTATATAGGAACAGCATGAACATATCCTTCTTATCTAGTATCCAACAAAGTTTCTCATATGACACCCTTCAACTAAGTAATATTTTAAAGGGATATTAAGTTATGACATCTATTAAACTTAAACGCCTTTCGAATAAAAAAAAATCCTAAAAAACTGGCCACCATTTTCATACAAATGTTCACTTTTCATTAAAAAATTGAATAACCATCTCCTTCTTATCGTATCCAAACATAGTTCTCAAATATGACCCCTCAACTAGGTAATATTTTTAAAGGGGTATTAAGTTATGACATCTATATAATAAATTAACTCAAACGACCTTCGAATAAAAAAAATCTAAAAACTGGCCACATTTATAAAATGGTCACTTTTCATTTAAAATATGCATAACCATGCTAAAATCTATATCTTGGTGTACAAAGTTGCCTTCAGTGAGCCACTGAGACCTAGCAACCCCTTTAAGTTACCCGAAAGTCAAATTAGAACGTCAGGGGAGGGTTCATTTAACCGTGAGGGAACATGAGGGAAGGCACCATTTTGGGGTCAGATGTTACCCAGAGCTCAAATTATGAATGTTCAGAGGAAGGTACCTTTTGGTCTATATGAGCACATTGTAGGTCACCTTTGAGCATACAGAGGTCAAATAATGGAACTATTGGGACAGTTTCTTCTGTATTAGGAACACGCATGAAACATCTCCTTTCTTATAGTATCCAAACATAGTATCAGATGACACCCTGCAACTAAGTGATTTTAAAGGGATAGAAGTTATGACATCTATAAACTTAAAACGACTTGAAATAAAAAAAAAACTCCTAAAAACTGGGCACATTTTCATCAATGGTCACTTTTCATAATAAAATATTGAATACAATCTCTTCTTATCGTATCCAAAAACATAGTTCTCAAATACTTGACCCACCCTTCAACTAAGTAATATTTTAAAGGGCTATTAAGTATGACATCTATTAACTTAACTCAAACGACCTTTCGAAATAAAAATATCCTAAAAATGGCCACATTTTCATCAAATGGTCACTTTTTTCATAAAAATAGGGCATAAAACAATGCTAAAATCTATATCATGGTGTACAAAGTTGCCTTTCAGTGAGCACTGAGAACCTAGCACCCCTTTAAGTTACCCAGAGGTCAAATTATTGACGTTCAGGGGAGGGTTCATTTTAATCTGTGAGGAAACATGATGGAAGCACCATTTTGGGGTCAGAGGTCACCCAGACCTCAAATTATGAATGTTCAGAGGAAAGGAAGGTACTTTTGTCTATATGAGGAAAGGTAGGTCACCATTTGAGATCAGAGTCATAATTAATTGGAACTATGGACAGTTTCTTAGTATATAGGATGAAATCCTGCTATCGTATCCAAACACAGTTCTCAAATATGACACCCATCAACTAAGTAATATTTATAAGGGATATTAAGTATGACATCAGAACTTAACTCAAACGACCTCGCGAAATAAAAAAAAAATATCCTAAAAAATGGCCACATTTCTCAAATGGTCACTTTTTATAAAAAATTGCATAAACATGCTAAAATCTATATGTTCTTGGGTAACAAAGTTGCTTCAGTGGCACTGAGAACAGCACCCCTTGATGACTAAGTTTGAGGCGGATTCTAGTTAAAACCTATTATGAATTAATTTTTTTTACGAAAGGAATATTCAATAATTCAAAGCATCTAAAAATGACGAAATTCACAAATGTGAAAAATGTTCATTAGGCGAAAATTGCAAAATGCAAAATTACAATCATATTAAAGGGCGAATCAGAGATTCCTAATGAGGCGCAATCAATTTTCAAACTCAAATCGCGTTTTTTTTTACTGTACATAATGTGTCCCGCTGTTTTGCAGTACATAATGCTTGTCCAATGATAAGCATTGTGTGAAATAAACTAAGGCTCAAACGAGCTCAATCATATAGAAAATCAAAACTTGTTATAAAAATTCCGCTCCGGATATTTTGTTACACGGTATCTATGGGCGAATTATAATGTGCATAAATGTCTACGGATGAACAATGTAAAAACCCCATTCATCTCTAACTTTTGGATTAAGCATTTTAGGTAAACTTTTTAGTTCTAGGATGGCTATTGGAATACTACGCAATTTCGAAATCTTGATTCAGCCGTTGAAGTTACACACTACTTTGCTCTTTGAGAAAAAACTGGTACCCCACCCACAGCAAGTTCAGTGAGGATTTATGGTTTTGATTAAATAAGTCATAGTTAAAAAGAGGTATATCAAATCAATAATTAAAAAGATTCTAAAAAAGAACAATTAACACAAATAAAGACATTTCCTGACAAAAATACATAATCGTGACAATTTTAAAATATCTTCTTTGCCTTCATGAGCTATGGCGCACGTTCTACACAACGTTTTGGTCTGATCTTGGATTAATCCCTGTAAATAAGTAATTTTGAATTTAAATAATATGAATAATAGTAAAATATAATTCGTGCATACGGACCTAAAAAGCTTTAAAATTGCCATTTTTTGTATCAAAAATCTTAAAATCGCATTTAAAATTAACATTTAAAACTGATTTTGGTTCATTGGTATAATGAAAGTATCAAACAATCGGTGAATGGGGTCTTTGTTGGAAACTTTTTGGTAGCCATAAAGTTGTTGCAAAATAAAAATCATATAATTTTGCCTTCGTGAGACCATGCGCACGTCCACTGCAAGATTGGTCCAGATGCTCTCGTAATATCGATTAAATAAGTAATATTTTGAAGGATGCTGAAACAACACAAAAGTTATGACCTCTCTAAATTAACTTAAAAGACCTTTAAGAAAACAAACACCTTTTTTATTTCTGACATTAGCGTCGTACACAATTTGCAATTGTCTGACAATAACATTAAAATGTTAAAATTTTGTTAAACTGGACAGAATCATGCAAAGCGTCCATGTTGTCGAAATGATAAAAAACTGCCGACATTATTTAATATGGGTTGCAATTATATAACACATATAAAATGTTACAATTTTGTTTAAATGTTGATAATCCTATACTAAAATCTACATGCTACGGAGTGCCGTTCATTTGGAAACCGACCCCTGGTCTCCACTGCCAGTCGGTGATGATTTATGGGGTAATTGCTAAATAAATCATAGTTTAAAAGGAAAATAATATCTTAATGTAAATTAAAGCCCTAAAAATAAAGAAACACTACAAAAATTGAAATATTTTAATACAGTACATGAAATGCTATAATCCTATTAAAATTCGACTTCACTTCCGAATTTGCATTCCGTGAGATCATGTGCAGTCCACATCATGTTTGCGTCCACACCTGTATTGTTATAGCTTAAAGCTGCTATATAGGGGATACACAGCACCAAATAGTAATGACATCTAAATTAACTAAGACCTTTTAAAAAATACAAAAACACACCTTAAAAAGGACCTATATTTCACTTCTACATATTGTTAATTCTATCATTAGCATTAAAACCAATGTATTCATTTGTGACTTGAACATCTAACAAAAATGGGGCTCGAGGTGGTGTGTGTGCGTGTGAAAAGTCTAATGCTTAATCTTATTAATATGGTTTGGCAATTACACTAACAAGATACATGTTAAAATTTTGTTTAAAATGTTGCATAATCATGTAAAATATAAATGCTATAGGATTTTGCCTTCCGTGGGAACATAACACCCGTCCCACCTGCCGGGTCTTGGTGATGATTTTAGTTAAATACTTTAACAAATTATAGTTGATGAAATGGAAATTTAATATTATAATGCAATATAAAAGACTTTATAATGAAGAACGCCGTCAAAAATGAAAAAACATTTAATACACAAAGTGCATTACTCTATTAAATTCGAATCAATCCAATTTGCCTTCGTGAGATCATGCGATGTTCACAGCAATTTGGTCCCCACCTGTGATTGGATCGCTGATATGGCATATTAGGGATAAACGCATCAAAGACTAATGACATCTAAACTAACTAAGACTTTAAAATTACAATACATCTTAAAAAAAAGACAAAGATTTCCATCAAAAATATTGTTATAATTCTATTCAAATTAACACTGCGGTACCTTTTTTTCAGGGGGTAAGAGGACCTAGGGTACCCTTCCTTTTCCAGGTAAGACGTACCCTAAAAAAACTTTTAGTCGTTGTGACTGAACGTCTCACAACACGGCGGATTAAAGGTGGTTTGTTCAGTAAAAAAGTAAAAATTGCCTACATGTATTTAATATGGTCTTAGCAATTAATAACACATACAAAATTATGGTAACATTCTGTTTAAAAGTTGCATAATCATGCTTAAAAAATCTACATGCTATTATTGCCTTCCGTTGGGACCTGGACACTTGTCCACTTCCGGATAGTGGGATGCTTCGGTGAGCTCTTAAACAAATTATATTTTAAGGGAAATTAAATATAAAGTGAATGTAAAGCCTATAAGAAAATGCGAAAAAGAACGTGTAAAAATGAAAACAAAAGTTGCATAATCCTATAAAAAAATCGAATTGTCTATTGCCGTCCGCGAATTCCGTGAGATAATGCGCAGGTCCACAGAAGATGTTTGGTCGCACCTGTGATTGTATGCTTAAGTCGGCCGATAATTAGGGGAATAACAGCACTGAGAGAAATTACATCTAATTTAATTAATACCTTTAAAATAAAACAGTACCTTTAAAAAATGACAACATTTCATCCGAAAATATGTACTTTATTAAAATTAACATTAAGGTGCTGCAACGAGAGATTTACAAATAAACAGGGCCCGCAAAAATGTGAAAATTCTGATTTGGCACTGGTGTAAAGCTTTATATCAAAAATGATCCCCCACTGTAAAGGATAAAGCTGAGAACTGTTTCTTTGGTACAAAAATGTGAAATTTCTATTAGTATAGGAGCAAATACGAAATTCATCCTATGTTTTCTCATGAAATATAAGCACTATTAGAAACCGCCTTTTGTTTTCATTGTTCAAGGTATTTCTGTAACCAAATAAAAGTAAGACGCTATTGAGTGTCTAATACTAATAAAATACACATAGAACGAAAATATTGGTAGGACTGGAAACTCTCGTTGCACCTAAAAACAACCTTTTAGATCGCTGTGACATTGAAAGTGCTTCACAAAATCAGCGGATGTAAAGATGGTTGTGTTCGTTAGAAAATGTAAAAATTGCCTACATTTATTTAATATGGTCTTAGCAATTAATATCATATATAAAGTGTTAAAATTTTGTTTAAAATGTTGCATAATCATGCTAAAATCTACAATGCTACAGATTTGCCTTCTGTGAGAACCTGGCACACGTCCACTGCCAGTTCGGTGATGATTTCTGGTGAAATTGCTTAAATAAATTATAGTTTAAAGGGAAAGTAATATTATAAATGTAATCTAAAAGCCTCTAAGAATGAAGAACGCTTAAAAATGAAAACATTTTAATACTCAAAATTGCATAATCCTATTAAAATTCGAATCATTCTAATTTGCCTTCCGTGGGATCATGCGCATATCAAAAGCATGTTTGGTCCCCACCTGTGATTGTATCATTTAAATCGACCATATTAGGGATAAACAGCACCGAAGATAAATGGCATCTAAATTAACTTAAGACCTTTAAAAATACAACATACCTTTAAAAAGACCACATTTCATCCACAATATTGTATAATTCTATTCAAATTAGCATTAAAACTAACTTTTAGTTCGTTTGTGACATTAACGTCTAACAAAAACGGCGGATTAAAGATGGTTGTGTTCGTTAGAAAATGTAAAAATTGCCTACATTTATTTAATATGGTCTTGGCAATTAATTACATTATATAAAATGTTAAAATGTTGTTTAAAATGTTGCATAATCATGCTAAAATCTACATGCTATAGATTTGCCTTCCGTGGGAACCTGACACCCGTCCACTGCCGGTTCGTTGATGATTTCTGGTTAACTTACTTAAACAAATTATAGTTGAAAGGGAAATTAATATTATAAATGCAATCTAAAAGCCTCTAAGAATGAAGAACGCGTAAAAATGAAAACATTTTAATACACAAATTTGCATAATCCTATTAAATTTCAAATCATCCTAATTTGCCTTCCGTGAGATCATGCGCATGTTCACAGCAAATTTGGTCCCCACCTGTGATTGTATCGCTGATATTGGCCATATAAGAGATAAACAGCACCAAAGACATGGCATCTAAACTAACTTAACACCTTTAAAACACAATACACCTTTAAAAATGACAAGGTTTCATCCAAAATATTGTATTATTCTATTCAAATTAACATTATGGTACCCTTCCTTTTTCCAGGTAAGAGGTACCCTAAAACAACTTTTAGTTCGTTTGTGACATGAACGTCTCACAAAATCGGCGGATAAAGGTGGTTGTGTTCATTAGAAAAAGTAAAAATTGCCTACAGTTATTTAATATGGTCTTGGCAATTAAAAACACATATATTTAAAATGTTGCATAATCATACTAAAATCTGCATGCTACAGATTTGCCTTCCGTGGGAATCTGGCACCCGTCCACTGCCAGATCGGTGATGATTTCTGGTTAAATTGCTTAAATAAATCATTGTTTAAAAGGAAGTTAATATTATAAATGTAGTCTAAAAGCCTCTAAGAATAAAGAGCACATAAAATGGAAACATTTTAATACATAAAATTGCATAATCCTATTAAAAATCAAGTCGTCCTAATTTGCCTTCCGTGAGATAATGCGCATGTCCACAGCACGTTTGGTCACCACCTGTGATTGTATCGCTTTTAAAAGTCGGCCTTATTAGGGATAAACAGCACAAAAGAGTAATTACATCTAAATTAACTTAAGACCTTTAAAAATACAACATACCTTTAAAAAGACAACATTTCATCCAAAATATTGTATAATTCTATTCAAATTAACATTAAAA
>JAMKCH010013223.1:0-76821 GCA_023653785.1 Ophioderma brevispina | reverse complement strand
CCTCTGTGCATTTGTTTTCGTGTAGCGTAAGCATTGTGTTGTTGCTTTCTAAATTGAGCCTAACTTAATTACAACATAGATTGAAGTAGGTGTACCATGTGAGGTCCAAAAGTAAAGTCCTTAAATACATTTAAGGTCATTAATTTGTGGCTGCTTCCATTTTTCAGTCACTTAAAAAAACATCATTGATATTTGATGCTGACCCAAGGATGGTTGGAGAGTAGTAGGAAAACAGGTCTTTTATTAAGGAGGGACATGAAATTAGTAAAAGGTTTAAAATTTTAACACAGGATGCTTCTATAATTTGCACAAACAACTTTTCAGTAAAAAATATGAGCACCTCATACTTAGCAGATCATTCTGACGGCAACTCGTGAAGATGTATACAGAGTGAGGTCAAAGGTACATAATCAGTTACAAGAGGTCATGAAACTTTGCCGTGAAATATTTCAAATCTTCTTTAGATCTGACAACCCAGTGAGACGGCTGTTCTATTTCACAATTTAATTTGTGGACAAACTAGAAGTTTGCAAACATAGTATCGTAAGAAAATTATTAAATTCAAAAGAAAAATCACCAATGTCATTGATATTGATGCTGCCTAAGATGGTGAAGAGCAGTTGAAAAAACAAAGGGCTTTATAAAGAGGGATACAAGGACGGGTATGAAATTAGTTAAAAGGTTTCATTTTTATATAGATTAAACAACAAAGTTTACTGAGTTGTGTGAAAGAGCATGCACTAGCCTTATTCTCAGTGTAAAATATTACAAAAGTCACTTTTAATAATGCAAGTGTATGGTCCTATAATAATTTTTGTGTGGCATTGTCATTAGATAAGAACATTCAGATCCGCAATAAGGTAAAGTGTATGAAACTCAAAATGCTTTCAACAGATATGTGTTGAGCATTTGTCTCGTATTAGTCGTATCTTGAAAAACCGGGAGGGTAAGCCCTGTTAGTCGGGTAGGCGGGAGTGAGTGGAAGGCAGTACCTGACAAGAATGGCTGCATCCATGTTCTGGCGCTGGACTTTGTTTCAACCAGAGATTTCCAAGACTTATGGCCACAATGAATGGCGAGAAGGTCTTAAGGTAAAGTGATAGAAGAAATTATATGGTGTGTATCACGCCTGTAGCCTAGCTGTTATTTTTCCATTTCCTCTCCTGCATGACTCAAGTATTTTTGCAGGTTTATCTTTATACTACATCATGCCATGTTTTGATGCTTGCATGCATCTATGAACAGGGATGTAAGACTTCTGGAAATTTCTGGAAATTGGCCATATTTGTAAAAAAAAAAAATCTGGAATGTAAAAAAAAAATTAAATTGCTTTTTTACACTTTATGTATTTGTGTGTGTTATTCAACATATTAAAGCATACTCACATTTTTTGGTAGGGGAATATACCCCTTCAACTCATTCGTAGCCTTTTGTTTGGACGATTCTTGCATAAAAGTTAGTAAACTGAGGGGCAAGGGCCGGATCATTTTAGGAAATTAAGGATATGGCCCACTTACATCCCTGTATGAAAAAGATGTTTTTACCCTGTTAGTCCCAACCTAATACCATTAATAAACAAATGCTTTTCTTTAAAAGTAAACACCAGGTTTTGATTTTAAAGTTAAAGTAATTCTCTATTTACCATACAGTTCGTACTAGCAACATCAAGAAGACTCTTAGCCAAGAGATTCTGTACGGTACAATCTGTTGGTACTATTTTAATGATATCCAGCACCAATAATTGATATTGAGATATATAACAATCTTAAGATATTTTTCTTGCTTTCAAACTAGACTGTGCTGAAGAATGCTGGTGCAGCTGCGTAAACCAACGGGTTCTTAACACAGACACACAGATCAAGGAGGAGTCTTCCTTGAAGGAATTGATAACATGCTCAACCACAGGAGAGGTACCCAATCTCTATGCTGTGGATGAAAAGCAAGAACTCTTAGAGTGAGTAGATAACAAAAATCTGATATTAATGGGGGAAAGAAGTTAGTCTCAACAGAATACAGGACAAAGCAAAATGGTGTAGTTAACATTAACTAGATTAACTCTTACATTCATGCTCATTCCTTTTTTACTGCCTTAGGGCATATGACACTGTTCTCGCGCTTCACTAATATCTCCCTCCACGACTCAATGACTTTTACCAGTTACCATGAGTTTTACATTATGTTTTTGCATCTGTCCAATTTTTATTTTTTTTGGCAACAGATCTATAATTCAAAAACAGAGCGAGCTCCCACGGCTCTTCTTCATAGTTCACGTTCTCAGCCCATTATTTAGTGGTTCTAGGGTATGCACCACGCCGGCATAGATAGGCCGTCAGTACTTCCGTGGAGCCCAGCATTGTTACAGGATCATTAGATCCATTTAAATTATATGTCATTAAAAATTGCCCATCTTTTGCTGTAAAACCGTCTCATTATATTATGAGAGTCAGCTCATCATTTGTATGTATTTAATTGTATTTGGTTTTTAAACAAGCGATTCGGTACACACGCTTGAGTATTATAATATGTCACATGTGTTCCTTGTTTGGTCTTGTACCATTGTTATGTCCGACCCTCCATCTACCCTTACATTTCAACCCGTTAAACTTTGACAGCTCATTATACCCGCTTAATGACCATTCTGATGATTCCGATATCACCAACACCGAATGTATCACATGTCGCTAATCACAAAGTAATTAACAACACTCCGATGATATTGTTAAATTTTGCCAGTCGACAGCATCATTCTATGGTTTTTCTTGAAACCTGGTTTAGAACTGATGACGACGCTGATCTGATCGATATAGAGAACTACTCGATCGAGAACTGCAATCGGCATGATCGTTGTGGAGGCGGTGGTTGTCTCAACTCTTCATCATCTATCTAAACTATCGACGTGACCAGATCTCTACCTCGACTGTGCAATGTGACTCTATTTCATCGAGGTCTCCATCAATTCAATAAAGTTGTAGTTGGTATTATTACAAAACGGAATATGTCATTCACGCCGATTTTCATCACTCAGCTGGGCAAACATAAATATAATTTCTCATGAACAAAAAAAACATTGCGTAAATGGGTGACTTAACATAATTTACTTTCACATGATAAAGATTCAACAGTTAGTGAGATCATAATACTTTCGATTCTCACGGATTTTATCCCAAGTATTGACGGGCCTACTCGGATCAAGCATTATAGTAATGGGCATACAGTGTATTGTCACGAACTTAAACGTCACAAACCGTACAATTACCTAATTAAACTCACGAGGTATACCAGCGACTTATTTCTCGTCCCTGCCCAAGACCGGGGGACTCGAACCAGGGACCCCTCGGTCTCAAGTTGAGCGCGCAGTGCAGTGAATAGAGCTAAAGAGGCATTTCCCAGTTAGGTCTATTGACACAACGTGCTTATACTTGTGACAGTATCATTGAGTGATACATCTTTACCATGAAATTTTCATCTCGATAGATTGGCTTTCATGATTACAGCTCTTTCCGACACTTTACTGTTTTGCTTACCCAACAAAAAACTTAACATTATACCACAACATCAATACCTTAACTAAAAATGTCACAATTTAAGCCTTCAACAATATAAAAGTCTTAATAATGCTTCTATTCTCTATGTTGAACTGGAGTCAGGTGACTACCTTCATTCGAAACCTGATCCGGCCTTCAATAATTCATTTCAAAAATTTTCTGAGCTCTTGACATCCATTGTCCAATTAAAACTATAGTCACTCTAAAACATAATTCACCTAAAAACCTGGGTTACTGAAGGATTAATTAAATCAATCTCAAAATAAAGATAAATTATATAAAAATATTTATTTTAATTTTTTTAATTTTTTTAATTTTTTTATATTTTGACCAAAATAATGTAATCTATCTACATTCAATGTGTTACAGTAAAAAACAACTACATAACTTCTCAAATTGAAAATAATAAGGATAATGTGGGACAAACACAAATAATAATGCGAAAAGATAACTAATGTTTAAAGGGACCATTGCTGAAAACTTCAATTCATTTCTTTGCCATATAGGGGTAGCAATCTCGCCAGATAAGATTTCCCGAACAAACAAACTGCTGACTTTAAATCCCCCTTCAGCTGCAACAAACACTTGGGTGCGCTGGCTTTCCAGGGAAAGGATTAATAAATACCATCCTGGTCTACCTGCGAGAACTAAATAGTAAAAATTCAAAACAAATTATAAAATGGTATATGACATACCGTTATGAGCATCCGCTAGGAAAGCGATGGACACCTTTCGAACCTACACCATAAAGGATAACAAAATATCTATCGTTTATTCTACCAAACCCAGTTGTGGTCAGTTGGTAGGGGGGGGGGAGGGCGCCGTAACTAGTAATACGGAGGTTGCCACTGTTCGAATCCAGGCAGGCGCAGGTTTTTTTTCAAATCAATTAAAAAAAAAAAAAAAAAAAAAAAGAAAGATTAATAAATTACCCATCCTTGTCTACCTGGAGAACGAAATAGTAAAAACTTCAAAAACAAATATAACTTGTATATGTAAATACGTTTGATGCTATCCGCTAGCTAGGAAAGCGATGGGACACTTTCGAACTTAACACCTATAGATTATGATCTATCATTTCTGCTACCAACCCATGTTCTTGTGGCTCAGTGGTTAGAGCGCCGTCACTAGTAATACGGAGGAGGTCCCCGGTTCGCATCCGGCCAGCGAATATGGGTTTTTTTTTTTCAACACTTGTGTGCGTGGCCTTCTCCAGGGAACGATAATAAAATACCCAACAATCGCATCAGTATATTGTTTCATTCCCACCTCTCCTACTGAAACTCTTAAAAATTAACATCAAAGTTGAAAAGCAGCAATCGCAGTGCATTCGAGTGACATCAACAATAATCTCCTGAACAAAATAATCCCAATCCCATTGCTAGTGTTTTGCTGCCAGTTTTTAACTCTTTACTTGCATACTGGAATTGTTCCCCAATCTTTTAAACAAGCTACGTGACTCAATCTTTAAAGCAGGCGACAAGCACGATTTTTGTGTCGTCTGCAAGAAGTGCAGAAGGACACAGGGATTACTCTGGTGTATGTCTGTGTGGTCGTGTGTGTGTGTGGTCTGTGTGTGTGTCTGTGGTCCAAAATGTAAACCCTTAATCTATTGCATGCCGTATGAGTTCCATAAGGGTTACGGTGATGTAACTTGGTGGAAGGAAGGGGGCGGGGTGGCGGCAGCGTGGGGGGGTGACATGTTGGTGACCCTATGGGGACCTTCGTGACCTCATGTGACCTTGGCCCCATTTTTTCCCACAAACGCGACGGCAGACGACACTCGCGGTCCTGGGATGTAATTTTTCTAATTTCATGCCTATCTCTATTTATGTTATATTCGAAACTACTTGAAAAGGTTGTCTATGAACGCATTTATAATTTCATAACTCAGCACAATATCCTTACCTCGCATCAATTTGGTTTTAGGCCTAAACGTTCAACACATATGGCAATAAATGAATTATACTGTAAAATAGCTGAGAATTTGGATAATAAACTCCACACAATAGGCATTTTCTTAGATCTTAGCAAGGCCTTTGACACCCAAAATCATGATATCCTTCTCCACAAACTTAACAAATATGGTGTCAGAGGTCTTGCTAATTAATGATTGGATTAGGAGCTACCTAAGTGACAGACATCAACGAGTTCTATTTAATAACACTCTTCTGAACCAGCTACAATCACTTGCGGAGTTCCTCAAGGCTCTATCCTGGGACCACTTTTATTTCTTTTATATATTAATGACCTCTCACTATGCTCTAATACACCCCACTTTATCTTGTTTGCTGAGACCCACCAATATACTCTTCTCCCACCCTGATCTTATCACACTTGAAAAAATAATAAATAATGAACTTATTTGTATTTCAAATTGGTTTAGACTGAATAAACTGTCACTGAATATAAAAAAGACAAACTATATGATATTTAAGAATAAATACAGTAATAAACCAGATATTAAACCTGATATTAAAATTAACAATACACACATCGAGCAGGTACAAACTACTAAATTCCTTGGTATCCTGATTGATCATAATTTATCCTGGAGTTCTCACACAAAACACATCTCAAAAATCATATCAAAATACAATGGTGTTATTCGTAAATTTAGACCTTATCTCCGCACAAAATCCCTCACACCCTATACAATTCCCTCACTTACCCCTATATATCATACAGTGCTATGGCCTGGGCTGACTCTAACAACCTGGTCGGATTCACTTTTTTTTGCTGTCAGAAAGGGTTATTAGAACATGAACAAATTGCCATTTGGCTAGCCCACACTGACCCCTTATTTCATCTATGAATACATTAAAATTCTGACATCTACAAGCTTCAACTAGCACATGTATGTACTCATTGAAAATAATATCTTGCCTAATGACCTTATTAAAGATAATTTCTTTAACACATTCACCCTCGCTCATAATTATGAAACTCGATACACTCACCTCCTATTTATAAAAATGGCAAATACCGTCTGGCAGACATACTTCAATGTACCAAGGTCCCCTACCCTGGTCTACTTTGGACCCACACTTAAAACAACCCCTACACTCATCTCATTCAAAAGGAATCTTAAGAAAATCTCGTTACCCATGTATATACTGCATCCACAACGTTATCTCCTCCTTTTCATTCCTCTCTACTTTTGTTATTTCCCCTCTTTAATTAGTCGGACATGACTGTTTATTGTTCGCATTGTTTTGTTTTGTCCTGTGGTCCTTGTTTGTCTGTCGTCTTTTGTTGTCCCTGTTTTTTATAATTCATATGTGAAGTTTATTGAAAAGCAATATTGGCACCTTTTTTGAAGAGCGCCCCCAATTTCAAAATGTGATATTTTTTGCAAGAGTACGTTTGGTAAATTGTCCTAAGGAAATATACTTGGGAACAGAGAATGCTAAAAAATGCGTATTTATCACAAAATCAAGCTATTTTGGTAATTAGAATTGGGAACCCAGATTGGAACTTAAAAACGGCAGAGCTGGAAATATTACGTTTATGTCCGTCCATGGAGAAATAGTGCCCCTCGAGAAATAACCTCTAACTTGACTTGCCGGAACTATTCAAACAACTAATGGATGAGCCGGAGACAACTTACATGGCGCTATTCCCGGTTTTAGTCCAGAGCATTAGATCATATGGAGGTTAAAACCGGAAAGACTCATAACAAGCTTGAATTTTTCAGGATAGGTCTAGGAATATGAATAGAATAACATACTACAAGTCCCCAAAAATCCTCCGTGGGAGCTCTCTCAAATTCAGATGGCGGTCCAAATGGCCACCGTTTTCCCCCTTTTATCATATCTTTTCAACCGACAAAGTTTAGAAATACAAATAAAGTGCCCAAACTATGTTGAGGCACAAGGAATCTAATGAAGTCATTATTTTGAAAGTTCAAAACTTACAGTCCCAAAACCAGATGTCGTCCAAATAGCGCCATTTTCTAATTGTATATAATCATATGCAATGGTAAATACAACTTAGTGTATAAACAACGTATGTTTTTTAAGGCACAAAGAATCCTTATAAAACATTTCTATAGGTGCCCAAAACTACTAGGAGGGGTCATTGGAATTTGCAACGAGAAAGATCCACCACCCACCCCCCTCTGTTCGTCAAAATACCACCATTTGTTTATGCTTTTATCCTAACTTTAACATTTACTAACAACCAAGAATTTAGAAATACAAATAGAGTCTAAAACATGATTTAATGTACAGGGACTCTAAATAAATCATATTAGAAAAGGCCAAACTCATAAGGGCCCATGCTTATTTATCTGGTGGCAACCTGTCCGAACCCTCAGCTTCAGCCAGCTTGTCCCCGCTGCATCTTTGACACCATTGCACATTGACAGTGACAAATACCTTATATAATGATAATTAAAATGCAAATGATCATGAATATGCACTAACATTTAAGTATGCTTCATTTACAATAGAGAGTGTAAATTCGACACAGGCCCGTACTGCAGCAATTAGAAGAAGCAGCCGAATGATGGGTGTTTTGCAGCCCATCTTTCCAACAATGGACCTGCATGCACTCCAAATACATACTAGCCAATTGTTGAACATCTTTAGATGCAATGTTTGCTGCAGTCATGTGTAATCCCTTGGTCAACCTGATCTTGGTGACATTTTAATTCATTTTCAAAGAGAATGAGGCACTTTTATTAGGCAAACAAGACGGTTTTTAAGATTTTAATAATTTAATTCCCTTACACACTGGGTTTTGTCTTCCCCTTGATGTGGCTACTATTTCTACTACGATATGTATACATTTTCCCAGCAATCCTGTGATGGCTTGGATGCTGTGTCTTTCTATCACCATCAGTCAAGCGTATGTTTTTGACATGTTAGTGCCAAGAACGGGAATATGAGAGTTCAGTTTACTTATTCCATTCAAATCTACTAGAGAATAGCTATGGTATTCTTGAAGAATAATGGCACCTGAAGTCAGTGCGATGGCTCCAACTCCTTCCTCTCTACGGTGCTTGGTATCATCAATTATGCCCTCAAAGATGGAGACTCAAAGGTCCTTGCTATCCTGAAGCCCAAAAACCAGCAGATGAGCCAAAGAGTTTCATACCTACCCCCCTCTGGCTTGAGAGACTGATACTCCGTGGGATCAATGATACGGTCAAGGCAAATCTAACCTGCACCCACTGGATTTCAAAGAGGTAAAATGAATAATGAACCAACGATCAGATAACAAGACTATAGTTTTCGCATTTGAGTGCCACAAAGTCGTATCTGCATATTTGTCATTTTTCGGAAACGCCGTTTTGTGTTCAAATTTCCTTTGTTTTCGCTTTGTTTTTTAATGTCTCTTTCTTTTATAAACAGTTTTCTACTTTGAATTTGAGACTGGAACCATTACTTAAACTTTTTGCTTTTACCTTGACCTGTAGTTACAAATCAAGCCACAACTCAATTTTACCCAAAAGGTCAAGTTACGACTTTGTTGCACTCACATGACGATTTAATTACATCGAGACAGCCTTCAGAAGAAGCAGAAGTTTGAAGTAGTTTTCATGATTATCTGATATGATCAGTCTGGCAATCAAGGCCTCTACCTCAATCTACTCAAAGTCTTCCCTGAGGTCAGGTTGTCACGTTCCATAATGCTGGGTCACCCAAACCTGCAGATCTTTTGCTCTGGAGGCATCGATGGGCAATGCAATAGAAGCGCAAACTTGGGAATTGTATCCCACAGGTTCTTCCGGCACCCAGTCTTTTCAACATTTACATCCCAGATATGCTAATGGAAAGTGGCGTAACCAAGGGGTGGGGTGGGTGTGGGGGAAGGGTTCACGTTTGAAAAAATTCAAGGTCATGAAAACGCTTGGAGGCCTGTTGCCCGTCAAGTATTAAGGTTTAAGTCATGGGTCAGCGTGCGACAATAATTTTTACAAATTCGTGTGCAGAATTGGCCTCAGAATACTTTAAACATATAAAACCAAAAAACGCAAATTTTTCCTGGGGCTTTGCCCCTGGACCCCCCCTGTTTTGTGTTCTTTGAGATGCAACACCCCCCACCCCACTGCCCCCTCCCCACCCCCCCCCCCCCCCGTAATCAAAACCCTAGCCATGCCACTGCAAAGGCAGATAATTCCCATTACTCTTACGCAGATGGTGCGGCACTAAAATATCTGTGATTCCTCTTAGGCCTTTGGAACAGTGTTGCAGAAAGACCTCATCACAGTAATTCAATTCACCCACTTGAACTCACAAACCAGACCGTCAATCATCTCTCTTTTCACCTTGCAAATCCATGCACAAAAAGAACTTAACTCACTCTAGATGGAGATATACTGTCACACGACCCAACATCAAAGTACCTTTGCGTCCATAATGGACCGCAGTCCGACTTTGCTATCAGCACACCAGACTCGCTCCAATCTCCTCAGAAATGCTCGCAGGAAAGGATTTGGGGGTGTCATCCTTTTGACACCTTTGCACTGTTGCTTTGGCATCTCAACTGCTTAATTCACTTGTTATTGGGCCATAGTTACACTCACACAAGATGGATGTTTTGAATGATGCAAAGAGATTCTGTTTAGTGGTTGCCTTTTTGGTGAGCCTGTATAAATATCTCTTCCCAATTGGTCTGGCAATAGCCTCCTGAAAACCTTAGGAGGAATTTCAGATGATCAAGCTTCGCCATGAAACCCTGGTAGGCCTCACCCCCCACTTTTGGCTACCCACTCTGACACGGCAGTCCGCAGTATCCCTATCGATCACCATGGATCAATGACATTTGGTCTGAGCAATGGTCACCTCTACCTTGACCCTAAATCATTTGAGGACAGCCCACTCGCAAGCGCAAGGACTGTGCGTGATAGTAAGCATGGGTCAACTTTAACAGTCCCTCAGAACTGAGCATTGGCTTACAAACACTTCCTCACAAGAATATATTGTGTGGAACTTCACCAAAACTGCGATTGTAAAGAGCCACAAACCAATAACCACATCATAGATGACTGTGGGTTATAAAGTCCCCAAGAGGAATCCCAGGCCTGATCACCTGGATGATGAAACTAATCAGAAGGTTAAAGACGGGCCTTGCACTGAGAATTTTGACTTACACGAACCCACCGAACAAAACAAACAAGCTATATATTATAACGGGTCAAGCATACTAAATCACTGATGAAACCGAACCTACATACAAACCGGGCAACAGTCACACTCCATGGTTTATGAAAGGATGGGTAGCACTCTGCCCCTCCAACTAAAAGGGTATGGGAAAGGCGACTGTAAGAATAGAAAGAGACATCTCATTAACACCAGACACTTTGCCTCAATACGGCAAATGCGGGCACAAACCTGTGATTGTAGCATCATGACGTGTAGTTGCAAGAAGCTTTTGGATTGGTTACATCGATGTACAGGTAATGCTTGTGGTTACAATTTGAAACATCACTGCCCCCGACATAATTAAATGTCAATTATGATAAGATTGTGCCAACATAAGTGAACATTAGTGTTGAAATTGAAGATTGATGCACCCGAGTGATAAGGTAAAGGGACTTATTTGTAACCGAAAACTATTCCATTTTTGCATTGATAACATAATAAGGTGAACAAGTCAAGTTTTTAAGCCATCTTGGTTTGGCTACTTATGAGTTTTGGACACTCTAAATGATGCTTCTATTATTGATTCTTTGTGCCTTAAAATGGAGGTAATGTTTAGACACTTAATTTGTACTTCTAACTTGCCGGCTTATGAAGTTATGATTCAATCAGGAAATGGCGGCCATTTTGAACGCCATCTAGTTTAGGATACTTGTGAGTTCTTCTGAACTCTCAAAATAATGACTTAATTAGATTTTCTTGTTGTGTGCCTTAAAACATATATATAGACACTTAATTTGTTATTTACAACTTGTATGGTTGCAAAGTTATGATAAAAAATAGAAAATAGCAGCCATTTTGGACAGCCATCTTGGATTTTGGGGAGGATAGCTCCAGGGGATTTTTGGGGCTTTTATTATGTTATTCTACTCAGATTCCTGGACCTATCATGAAAACTAGCTTTTAGCAGATATTTCCAGGTTATAACTAATGCTCGTGGCCTAATTTCCACAATGGAAGGCCGATTCCAGCAGCCGATGAATTATGATCGGGATCCCGATAATAATTATTCTAGTACAAAATTCCTCGTTTGTGACACATAGGACATTTTCGAGCTTAACCATTCATGTGTAAAGTTTACTAGCCAGGTACCAATGCACCCGTGTAAAAATCTCAAAATTTTTGAAAATCGGGGGCGCCCTTCAAAAAAACATGTGCTAATATTGCTTTTATTTGGAGGTCACTGTACCCTCACGCTCTGCATTTAGCAGTGCTCTTTCATCACTATTGCATGTAAATAGCTTAGTGTAAATAATTCAGTTGCTACTTGCTGTGTTAATACCGTATATTTACACTCTACCCACCAATATCGTATCGTTATCTTGGTTATGTAACTTTTGTATTGATACTCACTGTATTTGTGCTTAGGTGATGAATAAATTTGATTGAGTGATTAATATGGATTTATTCAGAAATGCAGACATTTCAGTTGATATTCCCTTTCCTTTCAGATTGATATGAATGATAAGCATGATAAATGTTAGCATGGGGTCGTGGTAATGACGAGTTTAACAAGTTTAACATTTGTATGATTTTTTTCGTGATTTTAAGCATACGAAGGTCATGAGTAACATATTTTTATTGGATGTATGAAACTTTGCCAACCAATCCCCTGGACAAGATACTGAAAAAAAGAAAAAAGGAACACATTGTATTTTGTGAAATAAGCTCATTTAACTAACTATGAGATTTTACAACATATATTGAGTTAAAAAACCCCAATTTCACCTTGTATGGTGATTGCATTTAATACAACACCATATCTTTTGAAACACTGAGTCATATCTTGTTACTCATGTTTCTATAGGCTGTGAGACCTGTAGCACAAGCTGGAGACCACAAAATGCAGACTCTTTAGTCCCCTGCACTCTTGGCCTTCTTTGTCAAAACCGCTTGCAGTTTGAAAACCTGCACATCATTGTGGCTTTTCGCCTATAGGTGACGCATTCCGTACGATTACGACAGTTCCCTTCGTCCTTCAACTGCTGTACTAGTGTTGGTTCCAGGTAATTTAATCCTTCCATTCACAAAAAAAGAATGTTTATTGAGTTGTATTTTAAAATATTTTTTGAAGTATGCCATTACTAGATCCATCATTATAAAGGAATAACTCCTGCATAATAGGTGTAGAAAAAAATAACCAATCACTCCTAACTTACAAAAGTCTATATTCATAGTATTGTACAATATTTTAATTCTAAGGCATGGCCAGAGGATGCTTTGGAGAGGGTAGCTCTCAAGTCTTAGAGAATTGTGGAGATGGAGGATGATGAGAGGAAGGAGGTGGTGTCTATCTGTAAGGAATTCCACACTGGGTGATAGGAAATCGATCAGAGAAGTAAGTCAAGCATAGTCAAATTGGGATAACTATAAGATTGCAAAACTGTTTTATTAAAAGGAGATTGCTATCAGACTAATGTGTAATATTTGCAATATATTGTTTCATTGAAAGCAAGACATAAGGAACTTGCAACCAAAACATGTAAATGTCTTATAATCTAGGAATACTACAGGGGAAAAATTAAATATGGGACACAAGAAGTAACTGAATTATTTGCAATTGGATTTCAAGTTGGGATTAGAGTAAAGTAAGCTTAATGGAAGGCTAACATTGGTTTATGATTCAATCTGAATCTAAAATACTGGATCAGACTTTCAATTATACAGAATGATTGTAACTTAAACTCACATCTGCTCATTTGGATATTTTGTGAATCACTTTTCAATTAAAGGTAAAGGGGACGGACCTGTGTAACACAGGAACGGAGTGCCCCTCTCTCAATTTCGAAGCGATTGGGCAAGATCACCATGTAATGTTGCTGTAGTGGGATCGCCACACCTCATCTCAGCGGCTGTTACCTTCACCAACATGAATAATGCCCCGGTACCATTATAAACCTGGGTAGGAGGAGTTATTGAGGGTAAAGCGCCTACTCAAGGGCGAAACCACATGGCCCCAGCGGGGCCTCGAACCCACAACCTTTGGCGTGCGGAACGAGCGCTAATCCACTGGACCACATGTGCGCTCCACTATTACATGTGTGAGGGCACGTGTGGTACAGTGGATTGAGCGCTCGGCCCCGACAATCAAAGTCGTGGATTCGAGTCCCACTGCAGCCAACGTGTTGGCCCTTGAGTAAGGCGCTGTACTTAATTACTCCTCTCACCCAGGGGTATAAAGGGGTACAAGCATTATTCAATGCTGGGAACGTAAAACAGACTCGGCTGTGCGGGAGGGAGTGGCGAACCCCCCACAGCAAACATAATACGGAGGAGTCTGCCCAAACGCTAAGGAAAGAGAGATGGGCCAATTTCCCAAGTATCATGCCGCGCACGAGCTTTGATCTGCAACGACGACGACTTTCAA
The DNA here is from genome assembly GCA_023653785.1 of Ophioderma brevispina. Taxonomy (NCBI): domain Eukaryota; kingdom Metazoa; phylum Echinodermata; class Ophiuroidea; order Amphilepidida; family Ophiodermatidae; genus Ophioderma; species Ophioderma brevispina. The sequence goes on along the minus strand of JAMKCH010013223.1, from coordinate 62,761 downwards.
TTTAATCAACCATCAAAATAGAGAATCTGAATCTGTTGTTAATTGCATTCCTTTTCATTGTGTTAACTGTATGTTAAGATGCTATCAGCACAGGGCTAGTATTTTATTGCGTCTCCATTCCATTCCTTCCCAGGTTTCTTAGAGAATTAGGCAGACCATAAACTATGTCACACCAACTCCTACGTGGAGTGAATTCAGCCTTCAAGACTTTGCTTGGTAAGAAGCGAGATGAGATCATTAAGGCAAAGCGCCGCTATGTGGTGGGTTTGGAGAAAGATGGCCGTTTGCCGAGTCACAGGTCAGCAAAATGCAGGTGAACACTGGTGGAGCTTCAAGCCACATTGGTGGTAGCAGCAGAGGAAAATGACAAGATGATCGGTGGTAAGTAGTAGTGAGTGTATGGAAGGGATGACAGAATTGAATTAGAAGGCCCACAATAAGTGACACTTATTACCAAAATGTAATGTTAAAAGTGTCTTGGGATAATTTCTTTACTCCATTTCTGCTTTGAGGCTTTATCAGTCCATTATTCTCCATTTTGTTTTGTGTCAAATCACATGACTGCCCACACATTGCAGTGTGGGACGATAGATTAAATTTTCAGATGCTGAGTTGCTAAGGATTGTTACCTGTAAAGAGCTCAGAACTCAAATGTCCTCAATTTGGAATTTTGGTTGTCCTTATTACATGATTGTTTAATTTCTTTTTAAACAAAACAACCTTTTCTGACTGAAATAAAAAACCTTACTTCAAATAAACACGCTTTCACTTTAACTCTGAAAGCTGTCTCCATTTATTTAAATTTTGGACAAAGTTCAGGACAAGAAGGCTTTGTTCCCAATATCTTAGGTGATTGAGAAAGATCCAAGGAAGTGGCTGCAACCAGTGAGATTGGTCGCAAGGATGAAGCAGCAGCCAATGAGCAGGCTGCTGAGGCCCAGGCCCTCAAGGATGAGTTGAGAGTGACTTAGCAGAGGCCATCCCAGCACTAGAAGCTGCGCTGGCTGCCCTTAACACTCTCAAGGTATGCAGGACATGCGGTAGAATTTATGCAAAATATAAAGTGCTGTGATCTAAGTCAAAAGACCTTAAATTGGGTGATAGCAATTTGTGGGATTCACAGGTAAGTTCTGCCAATGTTGACTTTTGGAACATTCTCCATAAGCAATTAGGTTTTACACCTTTAATGATTGAAGGTTTAGTGAAATATTTTATGAGCATCTGATACCAGCATTGGAAAGAAACGGGAATTAAGCCTCTCTGTGCAATGTGCATTCACCTTTGACTATACTGCACAGCCTTAGCATTTTTTCTATTACGGGTTGGACCCCATTACATCTTTCACTACTGTGAATCCACTATTGCACGTTGAATTTTAGAGCAGAGGGTCAAAAAACAAGGTCAAATCTGTAATAATGTAATAAAGATTTGATACATATTCTCAGGTCCAAAGCTTAGTTTTAATGAAAATAAAGGACATATGTTTTGTGAAAAAAACCTTTATTATTATCCCCAAAAATATAAAATGGCAAATAGCACACCAACAATTTTGTTTCCAGCAGGCCAAACATCAGTTTTGAAGCCATTTTAACTGCATTTCATTTTTTTTTATTTGATACCATCGCCAATTTGCGATTTTTTTCCCACCCCCAAATGCCTCATTTAATATTTGGTTTTATAACCTAATAGTTCTGCAGTATTCAATATGGTTTGCAATTGATTTGACTAACCATTTTGTGTGATTTGAGGCATTTACAGCGGGTCTCAAAAACTCTCACCACCTTTGCCGTGTTGGTTGTGCGCTTTATCCACTTGTGCCCTATCTCATGGAGAACACCTTGTTAACATTTTTGGCCAATGATGTGAATAACATATTTTTTTTCTTCCCTTCATAACGTCTGAAAGAAATGCTGCATAAATTGATTTTGGTGAAAAACTTCCATTGATTCATATCAATTTCCTTCTGCATTATATTATTTACTGAAGTTGGGTTTTGATATAGTACTTTCCACATGAAATCACACATCTTTGTGCGTGTTACACCGGTGATAGCTCAGTCAAAGAGTTGATAGCTAAACACTTCATCTATAGGAGGACAAGATACGGAAGAAAGTCTATGCCTATATCCAAGCAACCATTTGCACTCTGTCAGTTACCTCTGACCTGGTAAACCAGTCTTTCATAGTTTTTTTTTCCAGCCGCTATATTGCCCTGTGGTGAAGACTATGAAGAACCCAACCTCCTTGGTGAAGATAGTCCATGGCAGCAGTGTGTGTCATGAGAGACATCAAGCCAAGAAAATTGCTGATCCATCTGGTACAGGAGGCAAGATACTGGACTTCTGGGGACCTTCCAAGAACTATTTTTGGGTGATACTGAACTTCTTGTAAGCCTCGAAGACATATGATAAAGATAACCTACAACCAGTAGTTGAACAGTAATTTTTTGTAATATTGATTTCTTCCATAGGTCCACTCTGTTAATTTTGATTGTCTGGATTCAGACAGTTATAAACAAAAAATAAAATTTATTGTTCTAGTTTCATAATGAACAAATTGTTGCCTGAAACGTTTGGGTCTATGTTCATTGGAGGTAGGTTATGCGTATGGTATCCCTTCCATGATGATACCTAAATTCACCTTTCGTTGTTCATCTTCTTTAAAGGTACGACTATGAAGAAAATCCGCGGGAGTATTCCCGTACCCAGAGTGTGACCTAGAGTAAAGTTGCCAAGGCATCTCTGCCAGATGAGGGTTTGTTGCCCAGTGGGTCATGCAATGGAAGTTATATGACAGAGTAGCCAAGTAGTTGCTCCTAAGACGGAAAACTTAGGAGGCTGAAGAACAACTGGCCCAGACCATGGGGATTCAAATGGTAAAGGTGTTTTTACAGCCATAAGGTGCATAGTGTAATTTCCAGGGTTTACATCTAATCACACTTTTCCAAGACTTATTCAGTATCTTTTGTTATTGAAAATAGTCAAAGTTTAAAGTTTTTTAATTTCTTGTACATATGATGAGAATTGGCTCAAGTTTAAGAAGCCGAGGAGTTAAGGTTCCTATTCTATCCATTACAAATTAATGGCTATGTGTGTTACTGACCATGTGCTTTTCAAAAACTGTCGGCATAAAAGCATGCAGATACAACCATGAATGCGGCATTGATGTCACTGCCACTAGCTAGCAGTCACAAAATAGGTATAATAATAATGTCCATGAGCCAGTTTCTGTACGGGCTTAAATTTGAGTTGTTGCACCCCCTGTGATTACATTTCAAATAGAATCACCTTGAAGGGGTGTCCCCCTGACTAGATTAGGTATGTTTCCGCACCGTAAAGTTGCACATTTAATGGCGCCTGCCTATTTCCCAAATGCCACCATTGTTTTGACAAAAACTGCTATTGTATTTTCATTAGAGATTAAATTTTTTCCAGGACTAATCAAAATAAAATTCTACCTTCCTGAAGTAGGCTTAAAACATTTAAGTGTCCAGAGGGCCACCGGTAGAGGAATGTATTGTTAAATGTACTAAAATTGCCAAATAGATGGTTGTTAGAATGCAAGTATTATTTTTTAGAGCATCCAAAAGAGATTTATGACATTGTGTATTGCGACATGATCCTACTCATGATGTGGCAGTACTTTCCCGCTCTGGGGGACATAAATCAAGAAGAAAAACACCCCTGCACATCTTTTTCGACATAATAAGAACCATAACAAAAACTATTGGTAACACTTTTTTCAGCCAATTTTCTCTCGTACTTCGGCTAATTGCAGACCACTCACCCCTAGTTGACGCGCTGGGAAGGAAGCTGATCTAGGCAGTAGAGGGAGAGAAGGAGCCTGTGGAACAAGTCAGAAACAAAGATAGCACTTGATGTGCTCGAAAGAACCTTAGGTTCCTAGACTTTAAAGGTCCCAGGAATGAGGTGATAACCTAGTCAAATCTTAAGGGACATTCCATTCCAATAAACAGGTCAGAAAATAGAATACACTACCATGAACATCATTAGTGAAACTATTGATTTTCAGTCAGTGTCATGGATAGATTCACACCGGAAGTTTCTATTACTCTCTGAAAAATCAATAGTTTCACTATGATGTCATCACCAAACCCCAAATAAAATAATAAATAAGAATAGCAGAGATTATATAGCACCTTATGCTATTGGCCGCTAGCGCTTTCACAATTGGCCGCTGATCACTGTGCAACCATACCATAAACCATTTAGCATCATTTCAAGGGATCATCAGAATCGGGATCAGCGCTTTCCCTATCAGCTAACATAACATCGAGATAACCATCGCAGCCGGGATCAGCTTCCCAAATTTCGCATGGGTAAATCGGGACAACCAAGCGGTTAATTTCTTGTCCAGGGAAATTACAAGATAGCTGAATCTCACAGGGCTCGAACACACGCCTATACGCATGGATGAGCATACACTGGAGTGGAGCGCTTACCTGATTGAGCTATCTTGTCCGCTTTGAATGCTTTCTAGTCCCTCCTTATAGACTTGACACAAACCACATCAATTCTATTTGCATTTCCTGGGACCTTTAAATTTTCCTTCTACATATAGACAATTTGTTCACTTCTTCATAAGCATATTTTTTATTTTTACTGGGAAACACCTATGACGTCACTGAGTAGTCCTTAAATACAGTCCACGCCCATTTATTATGATTTTATTATATCAGGTTGATATGAGCTGTTGTCTTCCTATGAACTATTATAGAGTCAGTTTAAACTACGTTATATGGCCCAAGTAGTAACCAGCTATAGTAACGGCACTCTCTAGGACAAGTCAATACCCCACTTTAATATTTTTTTTACATCTTGGAAGTGATTTAGGGTCATTATTAGAAAGTGTTGTTTTTAACGTCGAAAAGATGAGTAGGACTGCTTTTCTTCCTGATTTACGTACCCTAGAGCGAATATAATCACCGTCATCTTTAAAAACAAGCCTGTACGTAAAATATAAATGCCATAAATTCTTTTTGGAGCTCCCAAAATATCACCCAGGTTCTTATTTCACCAATTTGCCATTTTAGTTCATTTAGCAAAATATGCCTCCTTGCGGCGGCCATCTTGGACGCCTAGATGTTTAAGCCCCCTTCAGGCAGTTAAAAACTTGCTCGTGTATTCGTGGATAAAATCTGTAATGAAATGCGGTTTTACATAAAACAATGGCAGCCATTTTGAAATGTGCAGGACACGCTAACGTGCAGCTTTTCGGGGCGGAAACATACCTAATCCTAGTCGGGGGACATCCCCTTCAAGGTGATATATGGGAAAAGTAATCACTAATTGGGTGCAACGAACGGAAAATCTGATGATGGCAGCTTATGGACTATATTGACTTATTTTGGTTGTTTGAAAAAGTGGAAGTAGGTTCATTTTGTAATGTTTCAATATCTTTTCTTTGCTGAAGTCTTTTAATAAGACTCTGCTCTCTATGTATGTGTTGTATAGTATAGACTCTGTATCATAGTGCTCAAATGATGTTTTTCTTGTAGCCAAAAGAGCAGAGCTGCGAGCTGTTGAAGAACGTCTGGCGGCCCTCAAGCAACAGTTCAAAGACATGACAGACAAGAAGGATCAACTGGAGAAACAAGTGGATCTGTGTGCCAAGAAACTAGAGAGGGCAGAGAAGCTGATAGGAGGGCTGGGTGGTGAGAAGGACAGGTAGGATTCATGCAGGAGACCTCAGTAAACTCACTATTTTCATATCATGTCAAAAATTGAAAGTAAAGACCCAATGAAATGTTTAATCTTTTCATCAGGCACAGCCTTGCTAATTAAACTCGGGGACCCAGATTTTTATTCAAATATTTATTTTTTTTTCAAAGAAAATATACTATTTACATCTAAGCCACTTGTAGGGAGTTTTAAAACAGCACTGGCACATTTTTACAAAATGCTTGCAAAGTATAGCCTAAACCATGGGAAGAATAGAGATATATTTTACACATAAAAATAACATACCCCAAAACAGATAAGGACATTAATAAGAGGCTAAAAACATCCAGGTAATTTGTAGGCAAACTTTAAGTTTGCCGCAACTTTAATCAACAATTGTGTCTTTTACAAGAATATAATAGACGTGTACTTATTGATATTAAAACCACAAAGGTGTGTGTTTTCTTGTGTTAAAAGCCATTTCCAACGTCTGCTGAATAAATATCGCCAGAGTCATTTTATTATAAAATCATTCTGTTTACCCATAAGGGCACTGATTTGGTCTTAATCATTTAAGGTGAGGGCTAATGTATATAATAACTTTGCAACCTTGCAAAAACATCAATTTTAACAAATCTTGAGGGTGCACTATTTTTCAAATGCGCCAGTGTCTCTTTAAATTAAAAAAACAACACAACCAGACCAAAATCTCAGTATAGATGTGTATTTGGATGTGTATTTGATTAAATGATCAAGTATTTTCATGACTGTGAAATTTGTGGCCTGGAGAATATTATAATCTACAATACACATATCATACAATGTATCATACCCAGATGGACCCAGGCTGCAGCCATGTTACAGAACACTTATGACAATTTAATGGGTGATGTGCTGATATCATCTGGTGTCATAGCATACCTAGGAGCTTTCACATCTCAGTACAGGAACATCTGCACAATGGATTGGAGCAAAAGCTGTTCGGTAAGAGATATTTGCTAAATGCAAGGATGATACATATATGAGGAAAAAAGGTGTATTTCACGTTCAGTTTACCAACAAAGTACATGCCTTTTCCCATAGTTATTAACAAGGGAAAAGAGATGTAATATGTTTTCCAGATGCATGTATTAGACAGATATTTACCACTTTGTTGGCTGTCATGTTTACATTGTAATACTGATTTTGTTGATTTGCCTTTAACCGTCATCTTTTTTAATAGATTTTTTTCTAAATGACTAAATATTTTGTTTTTCAGTCCAAGAAAATTCCCTGTTCAGGAGAGTTCTCTCTCAGTAAGACGCTTGGTGAGCCTATCAAGATCAGAGCCTGGAATATTGCTGGTTTGCCAACAGATGGATTCTCGGTAGACAATGGTGTCATTGTGGACAACTCAAGAAGATGGTCAGTGTACATCTCTTGCATGCTGAATGGGATTATCCCAGCAAGTGCTTGCTTTAGGATAGGGTTATAGATTTTTGATCTAAATATCCATGGACCAAATGCAGGAAATCATTTAGAATAATAATAGTAATATAATTATCAGTGAATAAATTAGTTAACACCCTTTATCACATTCTTTGTTGTCAGCTGATCAATTCCTTACTAATCATTACTACCAGTATTGGTAGAGTGTGGCCTAGTGGTTAGGGTGCTTGCCTGTGGCGCAAATTTACCAAAAAATCCCGGGTTCAAATCCCGGTGGGGTCACTTGCTGGGATTTATTTGGGTGCTCAATTCTGGATTTAATCTGTATATGAGCTATTGATTAAATACAGAATACCGCTCACCTCCATGGTTCACTTGGAATTGGGCAAATGAATTATAAAAGCATCCCGTCCTTCGTAGGGGACGTTAAACCTCGGTCCCGTGTACAGAGAGTCACATCTGTACATGTACATCGCAGTCAGTGTCGAATAAGAGTAGGGTGTAAACCCCTGACTGTTCCCAATCCGCCCCAGTCTAAAAAAGTGGGCCCTGTTAGGAGCGTCCGTATCATGACACCACAAGCCATTACCAATGACTTGTGGACACGCTAAGAAGAACCACCGGTATTGTAAAAAACTTAAAGTGACTGTTACCATTTTATTTAAAGGCCTCTAATGATTGACCCACAAGGTCAAGCCAACAAATGGGTGAAGAATTCCTGGAAGGACCACAACCTGTCTGTGATCAAGCTAACAGACAGTGACTACATGAGGACCCTGGAGAACTGCATCCAGTTTGGCACACCCTTGCTGCTGGAGAATGTTGGGGAAGATTTAGATCCATCTTTATAAGCCACTAACTGTTGAAGCAGACTTCAAACAAGGTAATTTGATTAAAATCTGTGACATCATAATCATGCATCAAATATTTTTTTTGTTAAATGGAAATGTTCAAACATATAGGGGTAAACTCTCGGCCCCACTTTGACCAGAACTGTACAAGATCATGCTGAGTGCTCACCCCGCACCCCAGCCCGCCGGTACCCCCTTCTTGCCCCCACTCAATCGGACATACTACAACACCCCCCATAAGTGCCCTGCACCTTCAGGGATTCCCCCTCCCTACCCCTAATTAAGCATATTGGGTTGATTAGAGGGAAATTTTTTCACATTACCCGGATTGCTCTTTGTAACAAAATGCACTGGGAAAAGCAAAACCATCGTCCATTCCGCCAAATACTGTAAGCCCAAAGCTCTCAGTGGCTATAAGGTGCTGACGTCACCAGGTGTCGCCGCAGCGACTGCCACTCAAGGCTAACAATGCTGAAAATGGCAGATACGGGTCAATTGTGACTCTCTGTGGAATTCTCCTAAGTTATTTTCCTCCAACTGGAAAATTGACAGAAGGGAAGAGACAACAGCAGTGTTCACGATAATAATCTCCATTCATTAGGTATTGTATAAGTGTCCTTATGACAGTAATGACTAAATAGCAGAATTTGACTGTAATAGGCTGTTTTTGGTCTTTCCATACATGGTTACAACCGACATGCAGTAATCTGAATTTTTGATGATTTTTTTGTTCTGATTTAACAAACCACTGATAAGGCTTGTGGTATTGCCTTTTTTTCTTGTTAGATAAATGTGACCTCTCACCCCAAAATTTTAAATTTTTCATCAGATTCGCAAATAAACCTTTCCACATTAATGAAAACCTTATCACTTATAACAAACTGGTTACAACATCAGGTGGTGTAGATGTATCCGACTGGGAGAGCATGGGAAAATAGAAGACTCTCAGATTTCCGCTTCTACATCACAACTAAGCTACGTCCCTCATATTATCTGCAGAGACCCACCAAGTATCATTATTGACTTTATGATCAACTGCTGGTCTGGAAAGATCAGCTGCGTGGAATTGTGTTCGCCAAGGAAGTAGATGTATTAATTTTGTTGCATTTTACTCTGCATCCTTGGATTTTCTTCACCTTTCAGTGGCTGTATTTATTTCTTCTTTTCCAACAGCATTATGCCACAGATTGGTGTTTACTTCAATTATAATATCTTCAAACTCTGGGGGGGGGCAGGTAGTTATACAGTTAAATCCTTACACTGAACTGATTTCCCCTTTACAACAATGTTGACTGAAATATAGGCATTTCCCTTCTGAGAATTGGAAAGCCCCCAATTACCATATAACACCCTAAAAGAGAAATGGGCCGACCATTGACCCCATGTCACACCCTGTCGACCTTAGCTTTCCTCATTCCGTTTGGCTGTTTAACCAAGACGGACGCTGTTACCGCCGCTCTGGCTATTTACAGCCCAAATACTGATATTTTGATACTGGACTAGTTTCGTCTCCATACGAATACTCCTATACTAATACCATATCTAATCTGTAATAATACTGGATTATATACTGTATTTATAACGCGCTTTCGGACGGAAATAACCTGTAGACTTTAACGCCGTCGGAGAGCTCTTTGTTTGTATCCTTTTTGCCGCCATTGCGGTCCCATGTGATCTGTGTAGTCGGGAAAACAAGAACAAAGGCAGCCAGTGACGCACTTGTTGCTGCTTTGACTGCCGTTGACTATATGTGTGAGTTTGTTATGTTATCTTGTTATCCGGCTTGCTCGCTAACAATTTACATGGTCTGGTGTGCGTATTATTTTATTTACTGCTTGTGGGATACTTAATAAAATATGTGAACACTGTGTTTAAAAATTTCTTAACCGTTCGTGACTACTCAGTTACCGAGTTGTTTTTTGTTGTCTTGACGTTTGCGTACCGGAGACCTCCACGGCACGCTGGTTATTTTTGTTTACGGTTTTTTTAATTTGCGCACGCTCTTCCATCTAGCAACTCACGCTTCACCCCGTTCATATGGCGCACACTTGCGTTCGCTGCCCTGCCTCCAGTCATGAGTGGGACCCCCATCCTTTATGTGTTGAACACAGGCAATGTTCCCGCAACCGGTGCGCCTCTTTCTGTCTTGACTTCCGGATGTTCAGTGGGCCAACCATCGAACATGGGTACGCCGCCTGTTGCGTTCACGAGGGGGTGGGTGGTGAGTCGGCTCCTGTCCTGGTTGCGTCCAAGGCAGCCGCCGCTGCCTTGGGTGCTCCCAAAGGTAGGGTAGCTTCGGCTGCTTCGGCTGCTTCGCGAAGTGTTGAGGGGATGGCTTCGGGCCGTCGCCTTGGCGTATCATCCGGCCGCTGGCTCGCCTGGTTCAGCCTTATGGGCTGCTCCGGTGCAGGCTGGCGGCGGGTCTGCGTCTGCCAACCCCCCAGGTTGGTTTGGCGGCTGCGGACATTCGCGTGGGGTGAGTGGTGATGGTGGTGCCCAGGTCGCCCGGGCTGATCCCTCGCCGGTGACAAAAAAATGTCCACACCAACGGGGTTGCGGTCCCTGTTTTCTTCGGCACTTCGACCGGCGACCACGGTACCATCAACTTCGGGGTATTCTCGGCAAACCCTGGGGCGTGGGCTTCGGTAATCCCTTGCGGACGCCGCAGGTGCTGTCTTCTCTTGCTACACCCCCGCCCGCATTTCTAGCCTTGCTAGCAGTGCAGTCATCCTCATTGACTCCGTGCTGCTCCGGGCCCTTCGGGGCTTGGGGGTAAGCGAGTGGCGCCCGCTGGCTTGGCGCATCGCAGACGCCCCAGCTGACTATGTCGGCTCAGCCTCTCTTGCGGGTACGCTGCTGTGGTTGCTATGCTGGTGGTCGCCTGCGATCTGCTTCCTCCGCGGCCGGTCCGCCTATGGTGGGGTAAAACCCAGGTGGGTGCCCCTGCCACTGGCGTTCCTGCGGGGCAGCCTTCTTTGCCTAACACCCTGCGGGGACCCAGTACCCGCTGCAGCCTCCCCCTTTCTCAGGTTACGCTGGCTTTCCCCGTACGTGGCCTACCCGCCCCATTCGAGCTGGACTTCTGGGGCCTGGTCATCTGGTGGTCTTTTCGACCGGGCTCCCGCTTGCGGGGAGCCCCTCCAGGCTATGGTCATTCCACCCTCCGCCGTCGCTGACCCACCTCGGCACCAGGTGCTGTCGGGCCTGCTTCTGACCCGCTTTCGAGCAGGCCATTTGCGCCACTGCTGCGGCAGTTTTTCTCCTTCCTGGGAGCCAGTCAGGCTGCAGTGGTACAGCCTGGTACCGGGACAGGGCAGGGCGGTCTACCCTTCCCCTACCCTTCGGCTTACGTGCCTGGGAATTGGGGTGTCGTCCCCACACCTTCTCGGCCTGTAACCCCTCGTCAGGTCGGGCTGGGTGCATTCGAACCTCAGCTCCTGCGGCCCAGCCTATTCCAGTTGGTTGGTCCCTGCGGGAGGCCCGTGTCGCCGCCCATTGGGCGACGCCTGGCCCCCGCCTTCTTCGCCGTTCTGTCGCACCGTCCGCTCAGGACTCCTACCGCCGCAGACCTCCGATGTTTCGGAGGACGGCGCCGCGTGTGGACTCGGACTCGGAGGAGAGTCACTTGGGTGACACTCCTTCGCAACCTTCGACGTCCGCGGCAGATTCGGAGCAGGAGGAGGTGAACTCTCTTCCCGCACCCTCTCATGTGCTTCGCATGGGCTGCCGATAGTCTTGGCCGGTCTTGCCGCGCAACCGAGCGGCGTGCGTAGGAGGGAACAGTTCAATCTGGGCTTCCCTATCCTCCCTCGGAACGCGTCCAGGCGTTGTCGCTTCCCCAGACGTAGTCTATGTGGAAGCGCTCCCCCGGGGAGGTCACTCGAAGAAGCTCTCACCGTACCCAGTGAAAACTTTCGCCAAGTCGTTGAGAACTGCTGAAGGGGACTATGACTCCTTCCTGAGGACTCCGACCATTGATCTTTACCTAGCAGCCAAGTTGCCAACATGGCAAGGTTGCCCCGGCTGGCTTCTCCCCCTTCTTGGAGGCCCAGCTGAGGCACCTAACCTGGCGGTGACCTCTGGTATAAAGACTAGGCGCTTTCTCCCTCGATGGTCCCCGCCCACGACATCAGATCCTCGTTGGGCGCGGTGGAGCTTTCTCCCCGGAAGCCCTCTGATGTCTTGACTGGTCCTAAGCCTCGTAGTGACCTCGGAAGACAGAGGCTTCAAAATATGTCTTTGTGGCTCGTCGCCTGAGCTTCTTGCGACGCGAGAACGCCATGCTTCACACTTCGCACCTTTAGTTCCGATCTCGCATCCGAACTCACTCAAAGCCCGATCGCGGGACGTCCTCCTTCGGCAGGTTCGTTCGTGCTCACGCTTGCGTCGCGGAGCGTGTGAGTCTGAGCAAGGCGCTCAATGATGCTCAGGCGAAGATCTCCTCACGGGATCTTCGGCGGCAATAGAAGAAGAGCGCTCTCGCGCTTCTTCTTCCAGCGTTCCGCCAGCAGGCCGAGCCGGCACTTGCCTCAGCAAACCCAGACGCCTGCAGCTCCCGCCCTTCTACCATAATAATCCGGGGCCTAGCCGAATACGCGCCCCCCTCCCAAAAGGCAAGGCCGCCTGGGAAGGGGATAAGTTTCGGCCTGAGTTGCACGGCGGCCGCGGGACCGTCTCCCTCTCCTCGGGAGGTACCTTACCACCACTCCTTTGGGGGTCGGCGCTTGAGTTCTTACGCGCGGGAATGCCAGCCATTTCCCCCGCACCTTGGGTGCTGATTGTGGTGGAGCGGGGGTACCGTATAGAGTTCCCGGGGAACCCCCTCCGACTTCCCACCCGATACTACACCACCCCCCCTTCCGGGGGAAACCGCAGAATCAACTTCTTCTGGACCAGGTCTCGGCGCTCTTGGCAAAGGGCGCCGTCTCCCTGGTCGACCCCCCTTTCACTGAGGGGTTTTGGTCGACGTTCTTCGTTTGGCCCCAGAAGACGGGATTGGCGTCCCATCCTGAAACCTGAAGCCTCTGACTCATTACATCAAGCCGAAGAATTTCAGGATGGAAACCCCTCGTGATCCTGCGCTGTCCTTTGAAGGGGAGCTGGGCGTCTTCTTTGGATCTGAAGACGCCTACCTTCACTTCCAGTCGCCAATTCCGACCGCGCTGGCTCAGTATTTCAAGCCAGGGGCCAGTCGTGTACGAGGTACGTGCCCCCTTCGGACTCTCCACCCACCTCTCCCCAGGGTCTTCACGATGGTGACCGGGAGGTGGGCGCCTTGTCCTCAGGCGTCGGGGTCAACCTCTGCCTGTATCTGGACACTGGTTGATCCTAACGGTCCCCGTCTCCCCAGGCGCCGGCCGATATGGTCAGCCGTACCGTTCATGTCGTGCAGAGGTTGGGCTTCATTGTCACCTTCGACAAGTCGAGCCTACCCCCCTCCAAGACCTGAGTATCTGGGTGCTCGCTAGCAACTCTGCCCCCCTTCCCGGCATTGCAGAGCCGACGGCCGAGCCGATGGATTTCGTTGTCCATACGCGACTTCCGGCGCTGCTTACGCAGGCCCCCGCTCGAGACGGCTTCGCCTTCTAGGCTTTATGCATCTCGTGCCTGTTCCCGTACGGTCGCTTCCATATGATGATGCTTCACATGCACCCTTTTCCCGGGCGGCACTACAGGCCGATAAAGCACCCAGATTCCCGTCTGATTCCTATCAATGCAGGGGATCCGGGAACACCTGGCATGGTGGTCTCACCACCCCAACCTGACTCAGGGATCTCTTTCCCTGCGCCTCCAGTCGCTGTTGTCCATCACGACGGACTCGTCGAAGTCGGGTTGGGGGGGTTTCACTCTGGGCAGTAGAGCGAACTCTTGCTCACTCGCTGCTATGGTGACCAACTCCCGTGTCCTAGTACAGGGTAGGACAACTCCACCGTGGTGGCCTACTTCAACAAGCAGGCGGGACTAACAGGTCCCCCGGCCCCTGTGTCCTCGACCGCCATTGGCGGATCATAGCGTGTGTCGGGATCGGGGCATCACGATGTCCGCAGTTCACATTCCAGGGGCCGGTCAACTTTCTTGCTGACGATCTGTCACGCGGCCGGACGACGGCCTCGAATGGATACTGAACCGATATGTCGTACGTGATATCTTCGAGAGTGTTGTTTCCTCAGATCGACCTGTTCGCCTCGAACCTGAGTCACCAGCTCCCTCGGTACTGCACCCGGCTCACGACCCGGGTGCGTACTCAGTCAACGCTCTGGCGATGGACTGGTCGGGGTTCACGGCGTATGCCTTCCCACCAATTCCTATCCTACACCACTTCGTGGTCCGAATTTGGGCGGAGGCATCCGTGTCGTCTCATCGCTCCTTCTCTTGCCGAACCCTTTGGTTCGTCCAATGGTGGATCGCTTGCGTCTCTGCCGCTGCGTCTACCGTCCGTCCGACCTAGTATCCCTTCCGACGGAGGAGTGCCAGTCCTGTCGTCTGAGCAACCTAGCTTGACTGTGTGGCAATTATCCGGCAACGATGCAGAGATTCTGGCTTTTCGCATAGGGCTGCCTCGCTCATATCGGCGGGAAGAAAGGAGATCCACCCATGACGCTTACAGTATGCGTCTTGGACCCTACTTCCGCTGGTGTGAGCGCCGAGTAGGTGTCTCCGACTCGGGCGTCTGTAGCCGAGATCGCTGACTTTTTTTTTTTTTTCTCAACCGTCGCTTTGATATCGGACTTGACATTGGACTGTTAGAAACTACAAGTCCGCTATCTTAGCGATCCATAGAGTTTCGATGACGGATCGACCATCAATGACGATGGATCGATCCATCTCCTTCTAGAGGGGATGTTTAATACACGACCTTCGACCAGGAAGGTGGTCCCACCCTGGGACCTTAAAACTGTCTTAGACTATTTAGTGAAGGCCCCCTTCGAACCATGCCGCGGGACCTCACTAAAACATTTCACCATTAAGACAGTCTTCCTCGTCGCTCTCGCCTCTGGGAGTCGATGCTCGGAGATCAAGAATCTCTATGTCAGCGTCACAATTCTCTCGGGCGGGTCAATTGTTCCTTCGGCCGGATTTTCTGGACAAGAACAGTCATCCTCCTTCCGAACTCACCATTATCTTCCCCCGAATTGCCTGTCACTCTTCGGTGCGGAATATCGCCTGTGGTGTCCTGTTCGCGCCCTTGAGTACTACAAACGTAAACTAGTCCGCTCAGGGCACGAACGACTCGTTGTTTCTACTCACGCTTCCCCCCACGGGTCTCGGCAAAAGCGACAATTGCTTAGATGGATTATCGCTGTAATTAATGATTCAACGCGTGATTGGGGCTTCTCAAGCTCGAGCCCCTTCTGTTCGTAATATCACTTCCGCATGGGCCTATCAACGCGGAATCAGCCTTGCCGAAATCTGCTAAGGCTGTGTCGTGGAGGGCTCCCACAACGTTTCCGCGGTGTAACTACAGAAACGTCAAACTCCCCAAGTAGAACCGTTGCGAGGCACTCCTGCAGAAACAACACTAAATTCAACTGTCACTATACATAAAGTCTCATCGTGCCGACTGTGACCGCTCGCCCCGGAGTATTCCGTTGTAAGGTGAGCATCTATGCCCCGAATTTAATTTTATGCCGTTAGGTCTTTAAACATATGTTACTTTATTTTTAGTGTGGGTTTCGCCTTTGGCCTGCAATTCTGTTGCTGCTCTGAGATATCATGCTCCACCTCCGACTGAGGTGCTAGTCTGGATGTTGATTGAAATTATTCATTCAACGGGGTTTAATGCATATATTTCATTCAACATTGGTGTAAAGGAAATCAAGTTCAGTGTAATGATTATTCAAAACACATGTATGGTTTTATATAATCATTTACCTGAAGCCTGATTCCCTTTCCAATGTTGACTTCCCACTTCCCAGGCCCGCCCAAGCAGATATTCGCGTCGTCCGGGTGGGCTTTGAGCCAAAACGGAATTAAGGAATGAGCTAAAGGTCGACAGGGTGACCTGGGGTCACTGGTCGAGCCCATTTCCTCTTTAGGGTGTTATTATGGTAATTTGGGGCATATTCCACTTCTCAGAAGGAAATGCATATATTTCATTGGAAAGGAAATCAGGCTTTCAGTTAAATGATTTATAAATACATAATGTTTTTTTTGATATTCCTCTCACGACAACTGTGGTCCCAGTCAATGCCTGAGTGGGTTGAGGGCCTTTTACATGTAAACTGGGTTTTCCAGTCCAGTCTTGCTCTTACAACAGATTTTCTTCTCTCTTGGGTATCTAACTTCTAAAACTGGGTTTTTTCCCTTTCTTGTGTAAGTAAATGTATGGTGTAAAGCACACAATCTAGAAATAAGAATCTATAAATATTGTTTAAGGTTACTCAGATTTGGTTTGAGTCGGGGATGTGCGGCTGAAGAGTAGCAACCCTATACCCATTTCTAAGGGATTTTTGTAAGAAAAGGGACCCATTCTAAGGATATGCCTTGCTCACTATATACCATTCCAATTTGGTGGGCTTCATGCATGCAAGCCCAGAAACGTGACTTTTTAACAATGGACGAAAGATTATCCCGCTTGTCCTTAAAAAATAACATGAGAGTACCCCCCAGGGACCCACGCCCTATTACAACATTATTTTTTTCTCTGTTTCATCCATCACCAACATACCTTAATTCCAAAATTGCATTTGATTCCAATATACCAGTTTAATATGAACAGTTAATTGTGTGGATTACAACAACCCCTAGAGTACCGTACAAAGTAGTTGTACAGTACTCTATGGGTTATTGTATACACACAATTACCATAAAGAACTCCTATTTATGCTTGTACCTCATAATGGGAAGAGTTCAGCCAAGTATTGTGCAGATTAAAGTGAAAAATACAAGCTTTCTAATTATACCAATATTTCCTGTTTGATGGTGTGAGTGGTGGGGTCAAAGCTGAGGATCGGTTAGTACCCCTTTAAAGGTGCTCTGTGCTTCGTAGAGCACCTTATAATGGCTTTATCAAAAGTAACAACCAAAGTTCTTCATTTTCGTCATTGGTCATCCAAGGAACTTTTCAATAACTTTATTAAGTCCACGTCTCTTCAAGTGTTTTCTGAACTTCCACTAAAGAAAAAAGTAGTTATATTTTCTGATTTCAGTACTTAGTAATTTGATTTCAATTTCTTACACATTACCCATTCACCTGTGACCCAAAATTGGAAAGAAAGACAACTCTTATTGTAACAGAGTGCACCAATAAAAGCAACTGAAAGAAATTGACGACCAAATCTTGGAAACACTTTCATCATCTGAAGGCACACCTGGAGGATGAGACTGCCATCCGGTGCTGGACCCATCTAAGGTCTTCTCAGACTGAGATCTCTAAGAAGCAGAAAGTGGCTGAAGAGACGAGAAGAAGCTGAATGAGTCTAGGGCTGGCTACGGCCTATGCCAAACATTCCATGTCTTGTATTATTTCTCCATCAGCAGACCTGCCTAATATCGATCCTATGTATCAGTATTCACATGACATGGTTTGGTCAACTTGTATATCAACTCTATTCAAGATAGGTAAGTAGAGTGTTATGGTTACATGTTAAAAATATGTAGTGAGTTGTAAAAAAATTCTTCTATTTTGACTTAGTAGATGAGTCTTGCAAAAATGAATACAGATTATCCATTTTCTTGTCGTTAACTACCACTACCCGTGTATTTGTGTACATGAATCAGCAACATCAGTGACCAAAGACAGCCTCGATAATAATTAACTTCCCTTTTTGTTTTCCCTAGCAACAATCCAAGATTCTTGAGAAGCGTCTGCGCTACTTTTTCCTGATCACTTCACCTACAACTTGTACTGCAATGTGTGCAGGTCACTGTTTGAGAAGGACCGCTGCTTTTTCTTTCATTCTCTGTGCAAATATACGACTGTAAGTACATTTTACAACAAGAGGCAATAAAATGGATTTGCACTTTTCACAGGCAACAGGGTTCCCACAGACACCATTAATCATGCCAGTTGTGTGATGTTGGAAAAAGATTAAAGCAATTTCCAGTTGTGGAAAAGTCTTTGGAAGGATGATAAATATTTCAAAAAGTATAGTCATTGCCAAGATGGTTAGAGGGGGTTGGCAGCTCCGTTCTCACATTGAAATGACTGACTCCAGATATTTTCAAATATTTCTTTAGTATTATGAAAAATAGTCAGGATAACGAAGATAGTTCATCTGAAAGCTCAATTCAAAGTTGAGATGATTCAGATTGTTCGTTTTTAACACCGTAAACAATTATGTATATTAATAAAATACCATAGGATACTCTGTATAACAAAAATTTAGGATCTGGAATTAAAGTGTGATTTTCTATATGAAGGTCGTCGATTTGAGCTTAGCTATTTTTCACCAGTGAATATTATGCGACCAGCATTATGAGCAAAAAACACTCTTTTTGCTCTCCGTTTGTGACAATTAAACATGGCAGCTGTACATTCCAACTTGTTGGATATATGCTGTTCCTATATATATTGGTTCAGTTGAAAACTATCCCTTAATAGGTCCACAAAGTAGCTGCCCTGTTGAATGATGAACAGAGATTAGAAATATCATTTTGAGCACCCAGGGATATTACAGAGTAAAATGTTATTCTCACTTTATAAAAGTTTAGACCACAAGGAAGGGAAATGCAGTTACCGCCCTTCACTTTTTCTTAACATGGCAAAATACATGAACACACAAAAAAGAATATGTTACGGTTCTTTTAATTTAGAACCTTTTTTAAAGACCTTGTATATTTGAGTGGAAATGGTACAGGGGATAAACGTTATGTTGGGAGCCCTCCGACCCTGTTAAATAAAAAGCAAACTGTAACGGCACACCATCAAAACATTGTAAACTTAATTGAAAGCCTTAAGTCAATTTCAAAAATTCACAAAGATGCATGTACAAGTACATATAAGTAGTGTATGTAGCCATACAGGTTTTACTCATGAGCATTGTTTTCCATCACATGCAGCATTAATGTAGAAAGCATGTAAAGCAAATAACAGCGTGGCTTGTGTGTGTTCATCTGAGCAGGCGGCATGCAATCATTGTAAGAATAACTCTCATCAGTCTGCCAAGTGCATGATATATTGATCTATTAATATTCACATGTCATTTCAATCATATATTGTACGTATGCATGTCTACATCTTCATGCTATCATCACTCCTGTCTGTATCATCAATTGCCAGTGCATCCAAGGCTCAAGCTACCAACTGTACTATGTAAGTTACAAGCTGGTGTTCATACCACGTTGTGGTTATTATTCACCAAGTAATATGTTTTAGACCACATTGGTTTTGTTTGACCACAGTGGTAAAATTTTTCCCTCATGACAATGGTATTTTAACACACATTGTAAAATCCTGATGCCATTGGTAATATTTTTTGTTGTCATAATTATCTTGGTCCATTGAGGCAAAATCTCCTGCCATGTTTAATCAAAAATGTTTTGTGGGATTGGTGCAATGTGTCAAGAACAGGAACTGGACTCCCCTCCCTAAAAAAATCATAATGAAACTAAAATTGCCACATGGAGCAACATTTGATACTATTCACATGTCCAATGTTTGGTACTAAATGCTCTAAACCCTAAGCTAAGTTGATTGGATAGTTTTTATTTAAACTAATTATCTGCCATCATCTAAAAGTATATTGGCTGGAAGCCAAATGGACTAATGATGAGACAAACAGATTTCAGATTATTTCAGTTCACTCATTTTAAAATATTGTTTTCTCTCCATATGTTGCATTTTTATAGCTCATCAGATTACACTGGGTATGTTGCTAGCATGGCTTATGTTGCAAATTTTAGTATCGCTAACCTTGTTCATACTAGTCTGATTTTAATCATTTACTTGTCATGGTTAATGAATTACAACTTAAATGATACAAGTAATAAAAGTTTTATAACATTCTGCATTAGAATGTTTCCAAATCTTATTCATGTGTTTTTTTGCATGTTTGTCAGTATGAACATGGTTTAGTGTTGTAATTGTTGCTTTACTAATCCATCCTAACAATAATACACAGGTTTCCAAAAATGGTGATTTGTCTTCTGGAAAACTGTATTGGCACTAAATTAGAAGGTGGACCACTGAAGCAGCCCAAATTGAGGGTGCTATGAGCAATTTTTTTAAGTAGATGGGATTTTAATGTCTTATTGTGTGTTTGCTGAAGGCACTGGTACAAAGATGGTCATAGGGCGTTCTAAGCCCAAGCTGTTATGAGGCCAGTCCTTCAGTTAAGCACAGTCAGGTTTTTTTTTTTTAAATGACAAGTGTATTCATCATTATCCAAGTTTTGGAAACTCCTGTTGATTTCATTCTTTAGTTGTAGAAATTTGACAGACACATATAACAACTTAACTGCATAAGGGGGGGGTTATCCTAGGGACGCCATTTTTGGTTTTTCGGCTGGCGTTTTTTTAAACGCTTGCCAATAGATTTAGTTTATCTTTTGTTTATTCGTCTAACTTTTAATTGCGCTTGCATTGTGGCAAAAAAAATCAACCATCGCGCCCGTTTATTGCGTTACTTAGCATTGGGACCCTAGGAGCCCCCCCCCTTATGCACTAACGGAATTGCCCAATGACCAAAAATTAAAATTAATTAATAAGAGTTACTTTGTGGATTCCGATTTTCATAATGCATACACCAGTGACATACACAAAGTAGCATAATTAATCACAAAATTCTTGAAAGTATGTAGCCAATTGGTGAATCATAATCTTTTATATACATCGTTAGCGGTTTATTGTAGGAACCTATGGTAATATACAAGTAAACATAAAAATTATAAAATGGCACGAGACATTCTATGTGTGCTTAATATGTTAAAGATAGTTCATCCTTCACCAAGTAAAGCAATCAGCAAAAGACTATGTGATTCCGGTGCCCGTATGAAAAGGCGACAACCAATTGGTGGTCTTTTTCCGCCATTTTGACTGCAAAGATAAATCAAATGTTTTGCCCCTAATTTTCTACTGAACAATTTTTTTCAGTTTTTTTATTTCTTAATTGTTGATGTCTTTGAATCCTTCTAACATTTGGTGGATTTCATCTAAAAATCCTTTGGGAAAGTGTTATATAATTACAGGATCCACTAGGAGCCCCCCCACCCCCTTATGGGCACTAACGAACTGCAAACCCGCCCTTATGGCCAGTTAATTGTTAAACAATGGGGCTTAGTTTTCTTTTCACCTGTTATTCATGTCTAACGCCTTAAAATATTAATTCGTATATAAATTTCAAACACTCATTCATGCTTTGCGCATATGCACTTATGTGATGTGAATTATGTCCGGGTGTCTATTGTTTGTGACACACACGTGCACCCGCCACATACATACACACAATCCCTATTTTGTCTAAATACTCTAATCTTTCCAGTCAGACAAGAAGCTCTGGATGTGTCCCACTAATCAGTGATCAGTATCACTAAACAATTTGTGGTAATTTAGATTGAGCTTGACATCTTTTAGCTTTGTTTGCAATACTGTGGGATTCAATAAGTGTTTTTTTGTGGTTTGCTTTGTTGAGGATTGTTTAAAAAAGTTTAATTTAGAAAGGATTGAAACATGCAGAATTTAAGCTATGGGACAGCTTTTCGACAAATTGCTCAGTTATTAATGTACGTTTTTGTTATACACTTGTGATCTGATAGAGGTGAAGTGCTGTGCTTCCATCCCAAAATTTGATTACAAATTCTGGGTTCTTTGTCCAGATCTCTGTTCTGCTTAATGTTTTTTGTATAATTGCTGTCATAAGACTTAACAATTTCAGATGTATGTTCACATGCCTTCAAACTGAGCAGTTTAAGTAACATATCAGGACACAGTCCCATTTCTATAACTGAAGTTATTTCTGCAGCCAACTAATATATTGTCGGGTACACACCCTGACCATGATTTTACCTTTTACATGTAATTAAGAATAAAGGTACATTATTTTTGGGAACCGTACTCTCTTTACGCGAATCGAACCCAAGGCGATACCATTATTTTAAAAGTGGAAAGAACGAGGCCGGAGGCCGGTTTCTTCCATGCAAAAATAATGTGTCGCCAGGGTTCACTTCGTCGTCACAGAGAGACCGGTTTTCCCAAATCTATCTTTATTCTCTTCTTAAACAGCTTAATCATTTAAGGTCATCTTTAACTTAACCCATTTCGCGATGCTTTACTCTAATCCAACAGAAGGACTGTCACCACCGTCAAACAATCGAACAAACCCGCTGCACGCCAACGAGACGCAACGTTGGCGGCGCGCACGAAAGTAGCCAAACGCGGTATGGACGCGAGCGATTCAACTTAAAAATAACTTCAATACGCGGGCCCCCACCGCAGCGCGTACTCCTGGGTTCACTTAATCGAATTGAACCCGGACACAACCAATGAAATTGCTTACCATTTTCCCAGTCCACATCTGTTTAGATGTTCGCGTATTTTGAATCGTTTGGTGTGTGAATACAAATAAATGCTAACTAATCTCTCTCTCTTCCTCCTTAAACATCATTGTGTGTGTGCAGTTGATTAATGTATACCTTGGTGGCCTTTTTAAATCACACAGGGACAAGAAGGAACTGGACACGGAAGGGTTCATGTTCTTCTTGACTGGGGTGTTGGACGTGCGAACAAATTGAGAATCCTGATTCCACTGGTTTCTGACAAGAGCGGGATGAAATCTGCTAGGATGTGTGAACCTGCCTGGATCAAGTATTAGGTAAGACGTCTGGATATGACAAATGTGAAATCTGTAGGATGTGTGATCTGCCTGGATACAAAGGATTTAGGTAGCAATTTTGGGATATGCCAAAATGGTGAAGTCTGTAGGATGTGTGGCCTGCCTGGATCAAAGGATTTAGGTAATACAGTCTTGGGTGTGCCAAAATGGTGAAATCTGTATGATGTGCAATCTTGATTAAACACTAAAAAATCCTCTACTTCAGTCATTGTTGCACACAATTTAGGAATTTCCTTTTAGGCCCTAAAATCTTTGAGCGCATTTTTAAATGTGAAGTCTTTAAGTTTGCTTCAAGTTTTACATGTATTAATCTATCCTAGTTTTAAAGTCCAATATAAATGATGTTTAACTCATCTCATTTTCACAGAGTTTCATGTGCACACAGTTTTAAGTATATCAGGACGGATTAGGGCAGTGGATACAACTGCAATAGTAGCTGTTTGTCATGACCTGGCTCTTTAGCTAGTGCTGGTACACCAGGTAGATGCAGTAGACTGCATTGGGCTCAGGTTCCTATTCTAGATTTTTGTCTCATATTTAACATGTAAACTAACCGTGGTTGCATTCTTGTCATCAACATAGCACATTTCCAGGAATAACCTTGAAGACTGGCGTGCTATTTTCTGATAGCAAAAGAACCACACAAGAGACCCCTACCATCACTCTTGGTCAGAGTCACTCACTGATTTTCAGAAATCAACAGTGGTCAGGTGCCTTAGGCCTGATAAGGTATGATATGGATAACATCTAAACTTCATCAATCTTTCCTTTTTTTCATTCACCAACTATTTATGGATGAAGTTTGGACATATTAAAGATTTTTTCTGTTTGGAGGTACAAAAGATAAATCAAGGAAGGGGGTCGGTCCAAAAGGTTTTTGATTAGTCAGAGGCTATGTGGCATACAGATTACAATAAATATGCACAGAAGTTTCAGAGACACACCTTTCGTTTCTTTGCCAGAGTTTGGTACCTTGATTGCTTGCATTGTGTAAGTTCATATTCTTTTATTGCAATTTCTGTCTTGTATGGTAATAAATTTTTCCAATTTGTTTCTTATAATTCTGAAAAGGCCTCATCTAATTAACATGTCAAGAGTAACCATTTAACAATGCATAGTTAACCCAGCTTCTGTAGGTGACAGAGCTAGTGACAGATTTTGTGATCAGCACTTGGAAATAAGTTGTGGCAGCCACCACCTTTTGATCTTGCCAAGATTATCTAGACTCCACGCATGTGCACCACTCATCTTTGTGTTATCACCAGGGGCTGATCCAATGGCTGCTTTACTCAAGTTTGCAGATGACAAGGGCTTCAGTGGAGACAAGTTCAATGCCATCTCACTTGGACAAGGACAGGTTTGTGGATAATGTGTATCGTTGCACAAGGTTTTGTTAAAGGAGGTTTCTGACTAGTGTTATTGTATGCAAAAAATGCAAATGGTGCGCCTGCAGGCGGAGTGCCCATCTCTCTGTCTTTGGCGTTTGGGCCAGACTCCCTCAAATATATAATGTTGCTGTGGGGGGTTCAC
Organism: Ophioderma brevispina; assembly: GCA_023653785.1. Classification (NCBI taxonomy): domain Eukaryota; kingdom Metazoa; phylum Echinodermata; class Ophiuroidea; order Amphilepidida; family Ophiodermatidae; genus Ophioderma; species Ophioderma brevispina. The sequence continues at coordinate 38,502 of JAMKCH010013223.1, read as the reverse complement.
CACTCCTCCCGCACAGCGAGTCTGTTTTGCATTCCCAGCATATGCCGGTACCCATTTATACTCCTGGGTGGAGAGAGGCAAGCGAGGTAAAGTGCCTTGCCCAAGTGCACAACACATTGGCAACAGCGGGGCTCGAACCCACAACCTTATGCTTATGAGGCGAGTGCTGATCCACTGCACCACATGTGCCCCCGCACATGTATGCGGTTTATTGTATGCAGTTCAGGGAAAATTAATGCATGGTCAGAGAATAGTGAGGGATAAGAAGTCCACAATCAGTGGAAATATTGTGTGAGGTAATAATAAATTTGTGTCTTCCATTAAAATCTTGTTAATGTTCTCTTTGTGGTCAAGTTAACATGGTTTATTGTTAAAGCAATGGATATTGTACTCTATCTGAATGTTCTACTCTATCTGTCTCTCCATGTCTGGCAACCACGTTTGGCACCCTTAGTTGGCCTATTAGGGTTAGGCGGCACATGTCTCAGGTTGTGCTCACCATAGGTTGGTTTTGGGATTTCACATATCCCCTCTTCATTGAAAAATAGACAATGCACAGAACAGTAATAATCATCAATGTCATTTCACCATGCTTTTTTTTTGATGTAGGGTCCTGTAGCAGCTAAGTTGATCACAGAAGCCATAGGGAATGGTAGCTGGGTTGTCTTACAGAACTGTCATCTTGCTGTCTCCTGGATGCCTGCCATGGAAAAAATGTGTGAGGATTTTAACCCAGAGAATGTCAACCCAGAGTTCAGACTATGGCTTACCAGCTATCCTTCTGACAAAGTGAGTAGTTTTCTGAGAGTATTATATAGGAAGGCAGTACAGGTGAAATTCTAACTTGCCTAAAGTAGCTACAAATAGATCTGGTAGGTCATGTTAGTGGTAGAAATCATATTGAGTAAGCACAGCATTTTGTTAAAGGCACTTTCAGTGATTTGCTAAATCAGAAAAACAAAATTATAAAAAATACCTTTTTGATTGTCTATCAAATGTAGGTGTCCTAACATACCCTATACGTATACCCTGAAAGTAATCTAATAAGGACAAAATCAAAGTTTTAGTCAATGTTTGTGCAGATACATACTGCAATAGGTAATAAATCTTTTTTTTTTTTTTTTTTTTAACTCCAAAACCATTGGTCATAGTTGGTACAAACTATACATTTTTGGAATCCTTGTGACTAGACGGACAATATGGCATACATTTCAACATGATTGGAGCATTTTAAAAGTTTGACCCCTGTGCAAATTTAAATTGGCCCCTATTGAAAAAGTGACACCACAATTTGAGAGTACTACCTACTTAGCGTTGATATAGAGGGTCCGTACTAACTACCAAAGGTGTCAAACCTTTTCTGTAGTGAGGGGTAAACGATGATGTTTGACCTGGGTCCTAGCTCCTCCACTATTAGTGGTAGAAATCATATTGAGTAAGCACAGCATTTTGTTAAAGGCACTATCAGTGATTTGCTAAATCAGAAAAACAAACTTATAAAAAATACCTTTTTGCTTGTCTATCAAATGTAGGTGTCCTAACATACCCTATACGTATACCCTGAAAGTAATCTAATAAGGACAAAATCAAAGTTTTAGTCAATGTCTGTGCAGATACATACTGCAATAGGTAATAAATCCTTGAGCACTGCTGTTTTTTCCTTCTCTGTCAATTTGTCAGTTGAAAAAAAAAATTATGAGAATTCTACAGATTTATTCTTCACTTTAAAGCCTTCCTGCAAATTGTAAATATTTGACTCTTTCTAGTGAATCACTGATAGTGCCTTTAACTTCTATGTTGAGCCAAGTATGGCAGCACATTAAGGTGATGCACATGTTTAGGTGGTGCTTAAAACAAAGAAAATATATTTTATTGGACCCAAATACACTTGAAATAGGATTTTTTCTATGAATGTTCAAATTTCACAATAGATACTGATGCTCCAATTAAAGTATTGCCGAACTAGACTTGGGGACACTGTAAACGGCAAGTGACTAAATGTACATTGTCTTGAGGTGCATAAAAAGAAAGTTACAAATGGCTAGAGATGCAAGAAATATGATTTATTTTACTATTGAAAAATTTGCATTTGGAAGGCCAGTTGCTGTGTGTGGGGTTTACTTACACTGTGGCTCATAATTTCTTGGCTATTTTGGAACGTACATCCACTTCCCCACCAGAATGGTGCAACATTGTGTTGCAAGACATGCTCCTATGTCTGAACGCAATAAGACCGTGCGTCCAGCTACTCCATGGTACAGAAGTGAAATCCATGAGGCGCGTCAAGAACGCCGGCGCCTTGAAAGGAAATGGAGAAAGCACCCTACTCAAGAGAATCGTACTGACTTCTCTGGTCAGCATACTGTTGTGAATAATCTGATCAAACAAGCAAAGGCTCAGTATTACAAGTCTGAGTTAGAGTCTGACTAGCGCTAAAGAAATGTATCAAATTCTTGGCAAAATTACTGAATAGTGGTGCAAATTGCTGCCAGTTCATGAATCAGCTTTAATTTTGCAAATTTGTTGCAACTTTCTTGAAAGTTAAAAATTGCCAAGTTAGAAATGAACTTGATTGGTTAGGTGTAGATCCTGCTAAGCGTGTTAATCTTTTTCTGATCAGTGTAGTAAACATTGTCCACGTTCACTTCACGTAGTGAGGAGGTAGTTAGTGATATTATCAAACACTTCCAAACAAATCTTGCACTCTTGATTGTTTTGACCAAAACCGGATGTTAAATCCTGTCTGATGTTATTGTGCCTACTTTCACTGAGATATTGAATATGTCACTCATAAATGGTGCCTTCTATGCTCTAAAGAAAGCTGTTGTCACTCCTGGAATAAAAAAAGCAGTCTCTGGACCCAAATGTGCTAAAGCATTACCATCCAGTATCCAACCTAAACAGACTTTCTCAAAAATCATGAAAAAACTGTTACTGCACAACTTGAAAATCACCTACAATTAACACTATGAATGACCCCTACGAGCTGCCTACCGACCAAAACACGGGACTGAGACAGGCATTTCTCAAGGTCATTGAGTGATATATCGTGATGGGTGATCAAAATGCTACTATTTTAGTGATGTGGACTTAAGTCAGCTGTTGATGGGGGGGGGGGTACCATAGGACGATTCATCCTGACCTCAAAAGACTGGCACTGATTTTAATACACGGTACTGCTCCAATGGATATCATTCTATTTACACGATCATTCAAGTGCCTCAATCTGTTAATTTACAAATCACTGAATGATTCTGGCTCCATCTGATCTGGCTGAATTGATCATTATTCAACAACCTCTTCAGCAGACTCACATTTTCTTCACTCATTACACGACAGCACTATCTCATATGTCATAGAACTCACACATCTGCTGGGGACCAAATCATCAAAAATTGTGCCACCGCAACTCTGGAATCAACTTCCACGTTCTATTAGGTCATCAGATACAATCACCACATTCACATCTACTCTCAAAACTCACTTATATCCTAATGTTTAATTGGTTTGCTCTTGGTGTTGTTTATTTTGAGGCATTTTGTATACGTTTTGTTCATTTTTGTAAAAGCGTTAATATCTAATTGTAAAAGATGACAGTACTTACAAGGACAAATGCACATGTTTGTTTTGTACAAGAATTTATGAGCCAGGCTGTAGCTTTGTTTGGAATAGATAGATGGATAGATAGGAACTGTGTCTAATTTCACATTAAGACACAAGACCACAAATTTGGTGTAAAACATGTAATGTAGCAGTCCTCACAGTAACTTCATACACTGTTATTAGGTCCTGTACTTACCTGAAGTAGTGTTATTATTTGAGTAGTGTCTTGAGATAATGGTGTACTTAAAAAGCCTTCTCTCTGAAATCATTGCCATATTTTTATTAAAATCTCAGTAAGTTCATTCCAAATTTGTGTAGATTTGGACTGGAACTGGCTGGGAGTTACATTTAGGCATAGAGATACTGTAGGAAATGATGTTAGGAGCATGAGTTGAAAAAGTGGTAAATTTCTCACCTTCCACCTATGAGGTCCAGATTCAATCCAAGTTGAGCGAAGACTTTATGTTAATTTGCTTTCCTGATTCATATTTAAGAAATAAAGGGTAAGATGTTCATGTTTATTTAAGAATAATGTGTCCGAGGCAAGTAAAAACATAAATAATGGGCGAGGCGAAGCCGAGACCCATTATTAAAATGTTTTTACTGCCGAGGACACATTATTCGACATAAACATGAACATCACACCCTTTATTTCTATTCTATTACCGTAAGAAAGTAAAATAATACCCGAAAAACTGGCCATTTCTTACTTAAAACGTAACGGTTGTTTACGTCTTTAGAGCGCGTGCTTTGTCTTCTCCGTGTAAATGTTAGCGTGTGCGCTTATAGTGATGGTGGCACGCACCGGAAAGAATGCGTGCTTTGCATCACGCATTAGAGCGTAATCGCGGCCCATTATTGCAGAATAATGGGCAGTAAACAACCAATCAAAGAGCGTGCTTTTGAATAATGGGCAGTAGAGGTAATAGAATTGCTCTTTTGGGTTCTCTCCAGGCACTCTAGTACTCTTAAAATCAGACCTCTTCCCATAAATCTGTTCTGGTATTTCTGGTTTATCTTTGATGTATGGAGTGCCAAACAGGCAGCAGGACATCACCTTGATCAACATTTGGGCATATGTGTCATATGTTATAAAGAGGGAAAAAATAAAGAAACTGAAAATACTGGAGTCTATTACCTTGTTGTCAACACATTGTATCTGTATTTCAGTTCCCAGTGACAGTCCTGCAGAATGGTGTTAAGATGACCAATGAGCCTCCAACAGGACTGCGTATGAACCTGCTTCAGTCCTACCTTAATGATCCACTCAGTGATGAGACATTCTTCAATGGGTGTCCTGGCAAAGAGGCGGTAAGTTAAAACAAAATTTATGTCATTACCACAAACTTATTTTAGTGCTATCATGTGTGCCCTTCTATTTGGTTCATTAATGTGACATCACTGACATGGGCACAAACCTGTTAACTATGCTGATGATGCCTAGAATGGTACAGTAGTCCCTAGCATCTGTTGGAATAAGAGACTTCTGACAGAGAGATTGCAAGTAGGCTTTCTTCCATGGGATGTGGGATGGTATTAAGACCAAATTAAAAGTTCAGGGGAGTACAAATAAAGATAGCAAAACAAAGGGGAAAATAAATTTAACTAAAAAACAAGTTAAAACATCTATATCTACAACTGATTTTTTGTCTTCAAAATTTTAAAAATGTTTTCAAAATAGCTTTCACACATCTGTATGTATCAAAAGTATTATTGCTAGCTGCAATCAAGTGTTTAAAATCTAACAAATAATAGTACATTCAACCCATTGTTTTGACTGATTTGATCCAAAACAACAGCACTGGGAGAAGTTATTGTTTGGCCTGTGTTTTTTCCATGCTCTGGTTCAAGAACGCCGCAAGTTTGGCCCGCTGGGTTGGAACATCCCATATGGTTTCAATGAATCAGATCTGAGGATTAGTATCAGACAACTTCAGGTAAGAAAAGGTCACATGTATACAATATTGATTGAATTTGACTTGTAGCAAATACTTCTTGCAAATTAATAATGAAAATGGGTTCAGTTGTTAATTACTATTAGTCGACTTAAGGGGAAAATACTGAAGGGGAAATACTTTCAAAATCCTTTTAAGAGTAATTTCTTATTCACCAATATACTTAAACCAGTTTTAAGAGAAATTTCTTATTCATAAGTCAACTGGAGTAATTATATTGGTTAGTTTGGAGCAGATACATGGAGAGCATTTACTTTAATTTTACCATAGATCCAGTTTTACTCTGAGTTTATTACCTTTTTTGAAAAGAAAGTAGCTCAATGATGAAATAGGAAAAAGAAAATTTTGACATCAAAATATACTGAGTATTCTAGTCTCTTGTGTCAATTTTGTTTTTAAATTAAAAAAATTATCTGATAAGTGGAAGATATAACTTACCTTATGCATTTGAATCTATACTGGCAATACCTAGATCTTCACCAATGACTATGATGAAGTCCAGTATGATGCCATTGCCTATATGACTGGAGAATGCAACTATGGTGGTAGAGTGAACAGACACAGGACAATGCGGTGTCTGCCTCACCATCCTGGCTGCCTTCTATACACCAGGATCATCAATGACCCCATATAAGTTCTCCCCCAGTGGGGGTTATTGCACCACCTAAAGGGACTTATGACGAATACATTGAGTTTATCAAGGTATAGTGAAAGAATAGTCTGCTTTAGAAGATGGGAACGTTACTCTTCGTTGCTTAAATAACATCTATCAGTGTAATATCATAAATCATTACAACTGAACTGATTCCTTTACACCAATGTTGACGGAAACATCTTCATTTCCCTTCTTAGAAGTGGAATGCCCCAATAACCATAATAACAAACCCCTAACAGAGACATTGTCTCGACATGACCCCAGGTCACACCCTGTCGACCTAGCTCTTCCTTAATTCGTTTTGGCCGCCAGTCAGAACGACGCGTGTTAACCGCAAGCTCTGTCATTATAGGAGCCAAATTAACTGAGATTTTATACTGGACTAGTTTTCGTCTCATACGGAATACTCCTAACTACTATACATATCTATCTGGATTATATACTGGATTATATACTGTATTTATAGCGCTCATTCGGAACGAAGAAACGAGACTTTTATAACGCCGTCGGAGAGCTCCTTGTTTGTATCCTTTTTGCCGCAATGCGGATGGTGATCTGTTAGCGGAAATAAGGTAAACAAAGGGCAGAGGAGGGGAGCCATTGACGCCCGTGTTGCTGCTTTGACTGCCTTTGCTATAATGTGTTAGTTTGTTTCTGTTTACTTTGTTATCGGGCTTGCTCGCTAACAATGTTCATGGTCTAGTGTGTGTATTATTTTATTATATGCTTGTGTAATTTCTATACGAGCATATCAAAATTCAAACTTTTAAAATTTGTTTACAATTAACAACGTTCGTGACTCCGTTACCGAGTTTGTTTTTGTGTCCTGACGTTGCGTACCGGGATACCTCCACGGCACTATTTGTTATTTTCTGTACGGTTTTTGCGGCACGCTATCCTCTAACTAGCAACTCACTCTCACCGCCCACGTCATGCATGGCGCATATTGCGTTCGCTGTCCCTCCCCGCTTCCATCATGAATGTTCTCCAAGTACCATCCGAGTCACGGGACGTCTCTGTTCGGAGGTTCGTTCGGTGACTCCCCTCTTCCTCTGCGGAGCGTGTGATCGGAGCAGGCGCTCAGGATTCTCAGGCGACGATCTCCTCCCGGGATCTTCGGCTAAGAAGAATAAGAAGCGCTCCCGCTCCTCTTCTTCCAGTTGTGCCGCCAAACAGGCGAAGCCGACACCGCCGCAGCAACCAAGAAGCCCGCAGCTCCGGCGCACTTCTTCTCAGAAGTCCGGGCCATGCGGGCCGAGGACTCGTCCCCCTCCCAAAGCAAGGCGCCTTGGAGGGGAAGAAGTCTTCGTCCTGAGGGCAACATACTGCTGCCGCGGGGTCCTCCTTCCGGAGGGAACCTTACCACCACCGGTGGGCTGCGCTTGAGTTCTTACGCGGGGAAATGGCCAGCCATTTCTCCCGCTCCCTTTGGTTCTGATCGTGTGGAACGGGGGTATCGTTTAGAATTCACGCGAACCCCCCGCGACTTCCCACCCGAGATCTACCCCCCCTTCCGCGGGAACCGAAGAACCAACTTCTTCTGAACGAGGCTCTTGCGCTCTTGGCCGAAGGTGCCATCTCCCCAGTCGCCCCCCTTCACCGAGGGTTTGGTCGACGTTCTCTTGGCCCCAAGAAACCTCTGAATCAGTACATCAAGTCGAAGAAGTTCAGGATGGGAACCCTCGCGTCGATCCTCCGCTGTCCTTTGAAGGGGAGCTGGCGTCTTCTTTGGATCTGGAAGACGCCTACCTACACGTCCGCATTCCGCCAAATCCGACCGTCGCTGCTCAGATCCACATCCAGGGCCAGCCGTACGAGTGGACGTGTCTCCCCTTCGGGCTTTCCACCCTCTCCCAGGGTCTTCACGATGTGACCCGGGAAGTGGGCGAGAGGGTGTCAACCTCTGCATGTATCTCGACGATTGGCTGATCTACGGTCCGTCGCACCAGGCGCCGGCCGAGAATGGTCATCCGTACCGTTCAGGTCGTGGGCAGAGGGTTTGGGCTTCATTTTCAACTTCGACAAGTCGAGCCTTACCCCCTCTCAGGACCTGAGGCATCTGGGTGCTCGGCTGCAACTGCTTACGGGCATTTCAGAACCGACTGCCGGGGTGGATGTCGTTGTTCAGACTGCTACTCCCATGGCTCTGCTTACGCAGCCCCCGCTCGATACTGGCTTCGCCTTCTGGGCTTGCTGGCCAGTCTCGTCGACCTGGTCCCGTACTGTCCGCTTCCATATGAGGTTGCTCACAATGCACCTCGGGCGGCACTCACAGGCCGATCACGCACCCAGATTCCCGTCTGTTCCCTATCAAAGGGTTCAGGGTCCGGGAACACCTGGCAGGGTGGTCTCACCGCCCAACCTGACTCAGGGAATTCTTTCCCTGCGCCTCCTGTCGATATTGGTATCACGACGGACGCGTCGAAATCGAGTTGGGGGTTTCACCCTAGACCTAGGCGCCTCGGTAGACGTGGTCCCAGACCGAGACTAGGCCATGTCATCGCCTCGAGTTTGTTGGGCCTTGAATTTACCCTGCTCACTTCGAGGCGATGGTTACCAACTCCAGTGTCCTAGTACAGACGGACAACTCCACCGTGGGTGCCTACATCAACAATCAGGGCGGGACTCGGTCCCGGGGTCCCCTGTGTCCACGTCCATGCGATTCATAGCGTGGTGTCGAGATTGGGCCATCACGATGTCCGCGGTTCACATTCCGGGCGCCTTCAACTTTCTTGCGACGATCTGTCTCGTGTCAGGATGACGGCCGCGAATGGATACTGAACCGAGATGTCGTGCGGGAGATCTCGAGAGATTGTATGTTCCCCCCTCAATCGACCTGTTTTCGCCTCGAACCTGAGTAAACCAACTCCCTCTGTACTGCACCCGTACTCACGACCTGGGTGGTGCGCAGTCGACGCTCTGGCGATAGTCTGGACGGGGTTCACGGCGTATGCCTTCCCGCCGATTCCGTTCTGCATCATGTAGTTTTGAAAATCGGGCGGGAGGCGTGCGTGTCATCCTCATCGCTCCCTTTTGGCCGAAACACCTTTGTTTCGTCCAATGGTGGATCGCTTGGGCTCTGCCGCTGCGTCTACCGAACCGTCCGTACCTAGTACCCTTCCGGACCGGAGGGAGCGCCAATCGAGTCGCTGGAGCACCTACGTTGACCGCGTGGCCATTATCCGGCAGGGATGCCGAGATTCTGGCTTTTCCGCGGGGCTGCCTCGTCATATTCAGCGTGAAGCAGGAAGGCTACCATGGACGCTTACCTAAGCACTTGGACCCTACTCCCGCTGGTGTGAGCGACGAGAGGTGGTCGCCGACTCGGGCATCTGTAGCCGGGATCGCTGACTTTCTCACCGATCTCTTTGATAGCGGACTTGAAACTTCGCCTGTTAGAAACTACAAGTCCGCTATCTTAGCGATCCTTAGAGGTTTCGATGACGGATCTGCCATTAATGACGATGGCTCGATCCGTCTCCTAGAGGGGATGTTTAAGTACACTACCTCCGGCCAGGGAAGACGTCCCACCCTTGGACCTTAATACTGTCTTAGACTATTTAGTGAAGCCCCCGCTCGAACCAATGGCTGAGGCACACTAAAACATTTCAACCATTAAGACAGTCTTCCTGGTCGCCTCTCGCCTCTGGGAGACGATTCTCGGAGATTAAGAATATCAATCAATGTCAGCCGTCAGAATTCTCTCGGGACAGGGTCAAATTGTGCTTCAGGCCTGATTTTCTGGCAAAGACCGCGTCATCCTCATTCCGACACTCACAATTATCTTAGCCCGAATTGCATGTCACTCTGCGAGCGGGAAGATCTCCTGTGGTGTCCCGTTCGGGCTCTTGAGTACTAATTAAATGTAAAACTATCTCGCCAGGGGGCTCAAACGATTCGTTGTTTCTTACACACGCTGCCCCCCACGGTTCCGCGCCAAAAGCGACAATTGCTAGATGGATTAGCGCGTGAATTTTTAATGATTCCAACGCTGTGATAGGAGCTTTTCCCAGCCTTCCGAGCCCATTCTGATTCGTACTATCCCTTCGTCATGGGCCTATCACCGCGGACTCAGTATTGCCGAAATGCTGCGAGGCTATGTCTTGGAGGGCTCCCACAACGTTTTCGTCGGTTATACTATCGAAACGTCACAAACTCCCCCCAAGAGAAAACGTTGCGAGGGCACTCCTGCAGAAACAACACCTAATCTACCACTATTCATAAAGTCTCCAATCCGGTTACCGACTATGACTCTTGCCCCGGAGTATTCCGTTTGTCAGTTGAGCATCTATGTCCCCCTGATTTTTCATGTTTATGCCTTTAGGTCCTTGAACATATGTTACATTATGTTTAGTGCAGGTCTCGCCTTTGGCTGGCAATTTCGTTGACTGCTCGAAATATCAGGCTCCACCTCCGACTGAGCTGCTTGTCCTGGTGTTTTGATTGGAAATCTGCAATTCACAGGGGTTTACATGCATATGTTTGTTTCAGTCAACATTGGTGTAAAGGAAATCAGTTTCATGGTAATGATTTATTCAAGAACACATTATGTTTTATAAATCACTACTGAAGCCCTGATTTTCCTTTCCAAATGTTGACTTCCCACTTCCAGGCCCGCCTCACAGCATGATATGTACGCGCGTCCGTTGTGGCTTTGAGCCAAAACGGAATTAGGAAGAGTAATGGCGACAGGGTGGTGACTGGGGTCACTGGTCCGAGAACCATTTCTCTTTTAGGGGTGTTATATGGTAATTTGGGGCATTCCCACTTCTTCAGAAGGGAATGCATATGTTTCAGTCAACATTGGAAAGGAAATCAGCTTCAGTTAGATGATTTATCAAAATCAATACTGTGTTTTTTTTTTTGAAAATGTTGATCTGGTATTACATTGATAGAATCTGCTGAACAGTAAGCTGCTTGTCGTACGTTACTAATCAAGTTTTGATCTGTCCAGCTATAGTGAAATCAATAAGGGGGTAATTTTAATACTCCTTTAAACAGAGTGTGTATGTGTTGCTCATTTTTGTGTGTGTGGGTTGTTGTGTTTTTTTAATGTGTGTCCATACATGCAAAATTAGCATACTGCATTTTTGAAGTCATATAGGCCATCCCTTTCAGATGTGTGGTGGGTTTTGTGTGTGAGAGTACATTGATCCATTTTAAAAGCATGATGCAACGCACATACCCAGGTTGGTTGCAGAGGGAAGCATGCCCAAAAAGGAAAGGAATGAGAGGTATTACATATTCCTCACATTGAAAACAAATCATATTTTTTTTGATGCTTCGCCCCAGACATCCTTTGCACCGGGCTTCCTTGCCCCTGGACCCCTGCTGGGGCGCTGCGCCCCTTTTTTGAACCTATGCCATTGTGGATTGGTTCGTCCCCAGGATCCGTACCCCGGAGGTGCGGGATCCCGACTAAGTGCATGATCTGTGGTTGGTATTAGTCACTTTCTTAAATTGTAGAGCATGGATAGTTGACCCTCTAATAGATATCCAATAAAAGATTTAAAATAACATTGTTTTCTCATTGTTTTGCTTTTTGTTTCCTCTTGAATGGCCTACAAATACTATTTTTAACCATCTTATATTGTGCCCCTTACAGAATCTGCCTGATCCAAGATCTTAGATATTTTGGCATGCATGCCCCATGTTTGAACATCTTCCAGTTCCATTGCAGGAGACACTAGCATTTGTTTGCACAGTGGCCTGCCTACTCAAGGTGGTTGCTGGAGAGGAGTGGCTGGCAAGAAGACTGATGATGTCCTCTCAGAGATAGCCTCATGATCTATTGGCTAAGTACACCATAAACCATTATTTCTTTACCCTTGGGAACATGGTTTCTTTATAGTAATGATATGATGGTCTTAAATGGTCTTAAATGAAAGGTTATTCCTCTAAAAAGTCCCTTTAATTTTTGAAGCCCCTCCCCCATAAAACGCCTGAAAATTCCAAAGAACTGATAAAAATCAGCTTTTTAACCTTTAAAACTAGACCTAATTAGATCGTTATTATAAAACTTGTTATTTCAATACTGTAGATCAATTTACCTCTCAATGGCTTGAAGCCAGTTTTAGTTTTACTTACTTCTCTATCATAGCAATATGGAAATTTGACTCAGCAAAGGTGCTGGTGCCCAGAATAGTTTATTTTTGAACATGGCTTGAATTTGAAAAGGTTTGTTTCATCCTTGTATACTGCTTTCTGACCACAATGAGACAGTTTACATAGTGTAATAAATTAAAGGGCAACATATAAATTTTTGAGGCCACCACATAATTGTGTTCATAATAGCAATTTCCCTATAGATTAGACCACCCAAAAGGTTTTTCTTCCCAGTATTGGACACAGACATGTCGTTAACAGGAGCAAAAGGCGCTTTTTGATTTGCCTTTGTATTTCAATGTAAAACTGCTTGAATTTCGTATTTTGCTTTCCTATCGAAAATTAACATCACATTTTTGTACCAAAGAAACATTTTTCCTCAGTTTTAATCATTTCAGATGGAGATATTTTTTTGATTGGGAAGCATTCACATTCAGGCACAAAAAATCATAACTTTCGATTTTTAGGGACCCTTGAATACGTGAATCTCTCATTGCACCTTTTAAGTGTATCAATGATGTGGGGTAAAAGATATCACGTGATGTGTATTTTTACCCTTTTAGTTGCCCAAAACTTTGGATCTGGAGGCTGGGTTAGCGAAGTAACTGTTACTACTCCAGAAAGCATGAACACTCCTCCTGTTTTTCAAGAGATTTAAGATTTAACAAGTAGGTCAATAATTGGATTTTAATACTCTCTTAAAACAGAGTGTGTATGTGTGCATTTGTGTGTGTGTTTGTGTATTTTTATGTGTGTGCATACATGCATGTGCATACATGCATGTTTGGATGTGCCCATCCCTGTGTGTGTGTTTGTGTGAGAGTACATGGATACATTTGTAAACATGCATGTGCATGCACATAGCCAGGTGGGTGCAGAGGGAGCATGCCCAAAAAGGAGAAAGGAAGGCGAGTGTATTGACATATGCTCAAATTGAAAAAAATGCATATTTTTCTGAGGCTTCGCACCCAGAATCTGCACCGGGGCTCTGCCCCTGGACTCCTGCCGGGGGTCATGAGCAGCCTTTTGAACCTATGCCATTGTGGATTGGTTCGTCCCCAGGATCCTTACCTGGGTGCGGGATCCTGACTAAGTGCATGATCTGTGTTGGTATTAGTCAGCTTTCTTAAATTTAGAGCATGGATAGTTTTAAAAATTTAAAATAACATTTTTCTCATTGTTTGCTTTTTTCTCTTAATGCTACCAAAATACTAAGTGTTAACCAATCTTATATTTGCCCTTACAGAATCTGCCCTTGATCCAAGATCCTGAGATATTTGGCATGCATGCCAATGTGAACATCTCCAAGTCATTGCAGGAGACTAAGCAGTTGTTTGACAGTGTCCTGCTAACTCAAGGTGGTGCTGGAGGAGGAGGTGCTGGCAAGAAGACTGATGATGTCCTCTCAGAGATAGCACAGGATATATTGGCTAAGGTACACCAAAAACATTATTTCTTTACCCTTGGGAACATGGTTCTTATAGTAATGATATGATGGTCTTAAATGGTCTTAAATGAAAGGTTATTCCTCTAAAAAGTCTTTAATTTTGAGCCCCTCCCCCAAGAAAAACGGCTGAAAATTCACAAGAACTTGATGAAAAATCAGCTTTTACCTTTAAAACTAGACTAATTAAGATCAGTGATTATAAAAATTGTTATTTCAAGACATGTAGATCATTTACATCTAAAATGCTTGAAGCAAGTTTTAGTTTACTTAACTTACTCTATCATAGCAATAATGGAAATTTGACTCAGCAAAGGGTGCTGGTGCCCAGAATTAGTTTATTTTGAACATGTGCTTGAATTGAAAAGGTTTCATGCCTTGTATAATGCTTCATTGAAGAGTTACAGACTGTCTGACCACAATGAGACCAGTTACATAGTGTAAAATAGAATTAAGTGTATCAAATGATGTGTGTAAGAATATTAACGTTGATGTTTATTTTTACCCTTTTAGTTGCCCAAAAACTTTGATCTGGAGGCTGGGTTAGCGAAGTATCCTGTTACTTACTCAGAAAGCATGAACACTCTCCTTGTTCAAGAGATGGAAAGATTTAACAAGTAGGTCAATAATTGGATTGACTCATGTGCTCCCCACATTTGTAATTGGCCCTTTTCTGCCATTGATGGGTAAAACCAGTGCGAGCGCTGTTGCCAAAGCTAAACTATTAAAACTTTGTAGGGATGAATCAAGTCATAAAAAGTAATTGAGATTAAATATAAGTATATAATTGTTGCTGTCAATGTTTGCATGCATGCCTAATATTGAATTAAATAGCCCTCACATTAAGATTCCCTACAGTCATCATCCTGTTGCCCTGTAGCCATGGTAGCCAATGATTGAAGATCTGATGTACACAGAACTTTCCTCAAGACACAAGAGATTAGAAATGAAGATTTCTAGATGTTTGCTATTCTAAAAAAATACATTTATTCTACCAATTCTTCAAAAAGATATGAAATTCAAAATAGAAATATTACTTTTATTGACCACTTCCTTTCACAGTAATCCTTGTACAAATTGAATGACCATGTAAGCTTGTGGCTGGAATTATAGAAATGCTGGCATGATTTACAGTTGTTTCCTATGCTCTTACCATAGCTCAAAATTCAAGTTGTGCACTATACTGCATGGTCGTCTGCTGTGATCTGGCTTGATGCACTTTCCAATGCTCGCACTGAACTGGAAGTACACCCTTTTCACTTGACCTTTGACAACCATGACTGCGATGTCTGAACTCCAAAAGGGTTTATTGAATATCCCTATTCAATACATTTCTTTTCAGCTTACTGCAGACAATCCGTTCAAGTTTGATCAACTTACAGAAAGCCATCAAAGGTCTGGTTGTAATGAATGCTGAGCTCGAAGCTGTAGCTTCAAATTTACTCATAGGAAAGGTAAGGCAGAGAATTCCATATCCATGTTAGCAAAGTTTAAGAAATTCCTGTAAGAGCCTACTTTATATGAGGTATCAAAAATTTTGAACTTTGTCTCTTAGCTCTTACTGAGGCCTGCTCCTAATCCCTGCTCTTATCCAACCCTTTACTATAACCAAGATGAATCAACCAACAATAGCAGTGAGATAACAAAGTGCAATGGAAGAGTAAATAGTGGGCTGTGTTCATGGATGTCTATACCAAATGCTCATTTATTTGACATGTGATGTATGTGAATAATAGTTTCCACCTATTCAGCAGTTCTTAATCTCTGTTTCCGGTGTTAGTGACTTACCTTGACTCTCCAAAAATAAGGCAAAAGGAGAGATTAATAAAGTAGCCTGAGTACATAACATCCCAATATGTAATCAGGTTAGTGTTTTTAGAAAATTTACTTCTGAATGATCTTACTGAAGTAAAATGAAAAGTCCAATCGGCATTGCAAACATATGCAATGCAACTGTAGGAAGATTTTGGCACTTTTTGGAACTCCAGCCCTTTGACCTCAAGGGGTCAGTATTTATGTATTCATTAGTTATTCCAACTATATAACCAGTTATAATTTATTTAGATGCAGAAAGATATTTTTCCATGTTTTCTTGCAAAAAGTATTTTGGGATCATTTTTCGAAAATACCAAAAGGATTTTCCTGTGTCTCCTGAAAATTTCCCGGAAGTTAAATGTGCATTCGACTTACTGTTTCATGAGATACTCCCTGTACCAATGATGGTACAAATTAAATTGACAAGTGATCATTGCAAGTTGGTAAAAAAATACCCCCGCTGTGTTAAGTCATTGATTGTGCTCCTTGTACCTTGTAAATCATTACACTGAGCTGATTTCCTTTACACCAATGTTGACTGAAATATATGCATTTCCCTTCTGAGAAGTGGAATGCCCCAAAATACCTATTTTAGCACCCCTAAAAGATAAAATGGTCTCGACCAGTGACCCCAGGTCACACCCTGTCGACCATTGCTCTTTCCTCAATTCCGTTTTGGCTAGCCCTCAAGACGGACGCATCGCAGCTCTGTTTGCAGTCAATTTAACTGAGAATTTGATACTGGACTGATGTCGTCTCAAACGGAATACTCCTACTATACCTAACTATCTGGGGGAAAAAAAAAAAAAAAAAAAAAAAAATATATTATGGAACTTATATTGAGATAAGCGCTCTATCTGGCCGGAATATACGGAGACTTTCACGCCCATCGCAGAGCATTTCTATTGTGTAATCCTTTTTTGCCGCCGATGCGTCCATGTGATCTGTGTAGCGGGAAAAAAAGTTAAACAACGGCACATTGGCCGCACGGTGCGAGCCTTGGATGCCTTTGACTATGTGTGAGTCTGTTAGTTTATTTTGTAGTGACAACTGCTTACTATCAATAATCTGGGCTGGGTTGTCTATTATTTTATTCTATGCTTGTAGGTATAGTTTAATAAAATATGTCGAAACGGTGTTTGAAAAATTTCCTTTAACCGTTGGTGGACTCAGTTTACCGAAGTTGGTTTTTGTTTAGTCCCCGACGTTGCGTCCCGGGAGTCCCTCCACTGCAACGCTTGTTTTTTTCTTTACGGTTTTGGTGCGCACCATCTTGTCCATCTAGCAACTCACGCTCACCCCCACCGTTATGGTGCATAATTGCGTTACGCTGCCCCGCATCCTTTCATGAGTGGGACCCCCATCCTCTATGTGTCAACCACAGGCATGCTCCCGCACCAGCCGGTGCTCTCATTTTTGTATCGGACTGGGCGGACGTTCACAATGGCCGCAAAAAAAAACATTGAACATGGGTACGCCACTCCTCGTGTTTGCGCCCACGGAGAAGGGGGTGGTAGTCGGGCTCGGGTCCGGGGGGTTTCATCCAAGGCAGCCGCTGCTGCGCTGGGGCTCTCCGAAGGTGGAGTAGATTCGGCTGTTCCGCGGCCATGTTAGCGGGGCTACTTCGGGTCTCCTCTATAGCATGCCACCAGCCGCTGGCTCGCTTGGTTCACACAGCCCTAGGGGCTGCTCAGGTGCAGGCTAGCGCGTCTGGCTCTGCCAATTCCCCTGGGGACTTGGCGGCGGCAGGCGTTCAGGTAGTGGTGAGTGGTGATGGTGATCCATCACCGCTGTTGTCTATGCCTATCGTGGTTCCAGTTCTGGTGTCTTCGGGCCCTAACCGCGACCACGGTGGCCATCACGTTTCGGGGGTTGTTTACGGCAAACCCCGGTGCTTTGGTTTCGTTGTCCCCTTTGTTGGCGGGACGCCGCAGGGGTTGACTACGCTCACTGCACCCCGCGTGGCTAGCCTGTCTATCCAGGCATTGCCATCTCAGCTGGCCCCAGCGCTGTAAAAACCGGACCCTTCGGGGCGTGGCGTGTGGTGCTCTGCCGAGTTGGCCCCCCGCTTGATGCCCCAGCTGACCTCGTCAGCTCTGGCCTCTTACGGCGGGTACCCTCTCGTGTTGCTCCCACGGATAAGGGGGGGTGGTAGTTGGGCTCCGGTCCGGGGTTCATCCAGGCAGCCAGCTGCTGTCTGGGTGCTCCCGCAGGTGGAGTAGCTTCGGCTGTTCCCTGTCGGCTGTTAGCGGGGCGACTTCGGGTCTCCTTCTATAGCATTCCACCAGCCGCTGGCTTCGCTTGGTTCAGCCCTAGGGGCTGCACCAGTGGCCAAGGCTAGCGCGGTCTGCTCTGCCAATTCCCCTGGGGATTTGGCGGCGGAGGCGTTCCGGGATGTGATGTTGATGCCCGGCCCCTGGCCTGGGCGCACGGGGCTCTCCCTCACCTCTGTATGTCTATGCCTAGCGTGGTTTACGGTTTCGGTGTCTTCGGGCACCCTAACCGCGACCACGGTGGCCATTCCTTCGGGGTTTGTCACGGCAACCCCGGGCGTTGGTTTTCGTGTCCCTTTGGCGGGACGCCGCAGGTGTTTGACTACGCTCACTGCACCCCGCGTTGCTAGCCTGGCTAGCCATGCAGTGCCTCCTCACTGACTTCACAGGTTACTCTGCGTCCCCGTACGTGGCTTCCCCCCCCCAGTCGAGCTGGCAACTGCGGGGTAGGACCTCTGGTATGGTCGTTCGACCGGGGCTTCCCACTTGCGGGAGACACCCGGGCTATAGCCACACACCGCGCGTCCGCCGCCGGCTGCCCAGCCGATGCACCAGTGCTGTCGGTGGCTGCTCCGGGACCCGCTATCGAGTGGTCGGTTTGCGGCCGCTGCTGCAGCGGCATCGTCACCTTCTGGGTGGTGACCATGCTGCGGTCGTACACAGCCTGGTACCTACGTGTGCCCTGGGCGTGGCGGTTTATTACGCCCGTCCAATACCCCTCGGCTAGCGTGCCTGGGACTGGGGTGTCGTCCCCACTCCTTCTCGGCCTGGACCCCTCCGGGTCGGGTTGGGTGCAGTCGAGCTTCGTGGCTTCTGCTGCCCAGCCTATGCCAGTGGGCTCGGTCCCCGCAGGGGGCCCTGCCTGCCGCTGTGCCGCACCGTCCGCTCAGGACTCTTACCGGACCGGCCGCAGACCTCCGTCGTCTCGGAGGCCAGCGCTATGTAGATACCTCGGAGGAGACTCACATGGGGGATGACCTTCGCAGTCGTCTCGGTCCGCAGCAACTTCGGAGCAGGAGGCGGTGGATTCTCTTCCCGCGTGCACCTCTCACGTGCTACGATGGGCTGCTGAAGTCCTTGCCTGCCTTGCGCGCCTGAGCGGCGTGCGGAGGAAGGACAGCTCAATCTGGGCTTTCCCATCCTCCCCCGGAACGTGTCCAGGCGTTGACCCTTCCATCAGACGTTGGTCTACTGTGGAAGCGTTCCGGGAGGTTCCTCAAAGCTCTCATCGTACCCGGTTAAAACTTTCGCCAAGTCGTTGAGGACTACCGATGGAGATTTTAACTCCTTCCTGAGTACTCCTTACCATAGACCACCTCGACCTAGCGGCCAAGTTGTCAACGGGCAAGGCTGTCCCGACTGCATTCTCCCCCCCTTCTGGGAGGATCAGTTTTGAGAACAGCAACCTAGACCTGATGGTGACCTCTGGTCATTTTGTCTAGGGGCGTTTTCTATGTTCTCGCCCACGAACTCAGATCCTCGTTGGGCGCGAGGTGGAGCTACCTCCCCGGAGGCCTCTGATGCCTTAACCATCCTAGCATCCCTAGGGACGAGGCAGACAGAGGTCTCAATGTCTCTGGGTGGGTCGTCGCCTCAAGCCTTTCCTGCGGCGCTAAGACTCCCTGCTTTACTCTACGCACCCTGAGCTCCGATCTCGCATCGGAGGTTTCTAAAAACGGGATGTCCTTTCGGAGGTCTCATTCAGTGACTCTCGCTTGCCTCAGCGGAGCGCGTGGAGTCAGAGCATGCGCTCAGAGAAGGCTCAGGTCCGAAGATCTCCTCAGGGAGGTCTTCGGCTATAAGAAGAAGAAGCATTCCCGCTCCTCTTCTTCTGGCCGTGCCACCAAGCAGGCGAAGCCGACACCGCCGGCTCAGCCACCAAGAAGCCCGCAGCCCTGGCAACTTCTTCTCAGAAGTCCGGGCCAGGACAAAGACTTCCCCGCTCGCCCAAAGCAAGGCGCCTGGGAAGGGAATCATCTAAGTCCTGAAGGGCAACGGCGGCCCCGCGGGGTCTCCTCCTCGGAGGGAGCCCTGCCACCTCCGGTGGCGGCCGCTTGACTTCTTACGTGCAGTAACTGGCCAGCCTTTCTTTCTCCCCGCACCTTTTTGCTGATTGTTGTTTTAACTGGGTTATCTCAGTCTAATTCACCGCGACAAACCCCCTGCCTCCTTCCTGTGCCTATCCCCACCCCCCCCGCTTCGGGGGAGCCGAGAAACCAAGTTTTTCTGGCAGAGGTCTCGGCGCTCTTGGCGACGGGTGCCATCTCCTCGGTCGACCCCCTTTCACCACCGAGGGTTTTTGGTCGACGTTCTTCTTGGCCCCCAAGAGAACCAGGGGATTGGCGTCCCATCCTGACTTGAAGCCTCTGATCAGTTCATCAAGCCGAAAAAGTTCAGTAATGGAACTCCTCGCGTCGATCCTGCGCTGTCCTTTGAAGGGAGCTGGGCGTCTTCTTTGGATCTGAAATACGCCTACCTACACGTCCCGTCGCTCATTCTGACTGTCGCTGGCTGGCTCAGATTTCAAATCCCGGGCCAGTCGTACGAGTGTGAACGTGTCTCCCCTTCGGACTATCCCCCTCTCCTCCCAGGGTCTTCACATTCATGACCCGGGAAGTGGCCTCCTTCCTCAGGCGATAGGGGGTCAACCTCTCATGTAAACCTGGACGACTGGTTAACCTACGGCCCGTCGCCACCTATGCGACGCTCCGAGATGGTCAGATTGTACCATCCTGTTGTGCAGAGGCTGGGCCTTTATTGTCAACTTGCCGACCTCCATGGCCATGCTCAGTCAGGCCCGGCGGCGCCGCTCGAGACTGGCTTCGCATTCTAGGCTTGATGGCCGTCTCGTCGCTCTTGTCCCGTACTGACTGTCCGCTTCCACATGAGGATGCTTCATTGCACCTCAGGCGGCATTACAGGCCGATCAAGCACCCGACTCCTCCGATCCCCGTCAACATCGGAGATCCCGGGAGCACCTGGAATGGTGGTCTCAACCGCCCCAACCTGACTCGGGGAATTTTCTTTCCCCCGCCTCCTGTCGATGTCGTCATCAAGACGGACGCGGTCGACGTCGGGTTTGGGAGGGTTCACCCTGGAAACCTCGGTACCTCGGGGACGTGGTCCCAGACCGAGTCATGCGCCCACTTCAATCCCGCCTCGAAAGTGGGGCAGTGGAACGAACCTAGCTCACTTTCGATGCGATGGTGACCGACTTCAGTGTCCTGGTACAGACGGACACCCCACCGTGGTGGCCTACATCACAAACCGGGCGGACTTCGGTCCCGGCCCCTGTGTCGCGATGCCAGCGTATCAAGCGTGGTGTTGAGACCCGGGGCCACCACGCTGTCCTCAGTCCATATTCCAGGGTCCGTCACTTTCCTTGCCGACTATCTGTCATCGCTGCAGGATGACGGCCCTCGGAATGGATACCTTGCCGAGAATGTCCCCGTTCAGAAGATCTTCAAGAAGTTTGTACATCCCGAAGATCGATCTGTTCGCCTCACACCTGAGTCAACCAGCTCCCTCTGTACTGCACCCGGACTCAACGACCCGGGTGCGTACGACAGTCCAAACGCTCTGGCGATGGCCTGGTCTGGATCATGGCCTATGCCTTCCCACCAATTCCTATCCTACATCGTGTAGTTTCGAAAATTGGGCGGAAGGCGTGCCGTGTGATCCTCATAGCTCCCTTTTGGGCCCGAACCACCTTTGGTTTTCGGTCAATGTGGATCGTCTTGGCGGCTCCGCCGGTGCGTCTACCGATCCGTCCGGAGCTATAGCTCTTCCGACGGGGGGAGCGCCAGTCTGTCTCTGGAGCATCTAGCGTTGACTGCATGGGGGCCATTATCCCTACAACGATGCCCGAGATTCGGAGCTTTATCACAGAGGGCTGCCTCGCTCATATCAGTGGGAAGAAGAAGATGATCTCCCTGGACGTGCTTCAGTAAGCGCCTTGGGCCCTACGTCCTTTCCCTTGTGTGAAGCGAAGAAATTCTCTCTTCCGACTCGAGCACTGTAGCCGGATCGGGCCGACTTCCTTACCGAATCGCTTTTGAATAGCGGACTTAATGTTCAACATTCCCGAAACTAAAGTCTGCTATCTAGCGATCCATAGAGTTTCGATGACGGATCGACCATTAATGACATGGATCGATCCGTCTCCTTCTAGAGGGGATGTTTTAATACACGACCTCCGGGCCAGGAAGGTGGTCCCACCCTGGGACCTAAATACTTCTTAGATACTTAGTGAAGCGCCATTCGAACTCGATGGCATACATCGTCCACTAAAACATGTCCCCATTAAGACGGTCTTCTGGTCGCATCTTTGCCCTTCCGGGAGAGATGTTCAGAGATTAAAACATTTCATCTCTGCATCGGATTTCTCCCGGGACCGGGTCAATTGTTTCCTTAGGGGGCCTGGTTTTTGTGGCCAAGAACGAGTCATCCGCATTCCGACACTCCACAATAATCTTACCCCGAATTGCAAGTCAACTCGTCGTGCGGGAAACGCTGTGTGTCCCGTCCCGGCCCTTGAGTCTTACAAACGTAAACTGAAACCGCTCAGGGGCTCGAACGATTCGTTGTTTTTTACACAAGCACCCCCCATGGGTCCTCGTCTAAGGCGACGATTGCTAGATTGATAAGCGCTGTAATAATGATTCCACCGCAGTGATCGAGCTCTCAAGCTCGAGCCCTTCCGTGCTAATATCACATCATCTGGTCCTATCACCGCGGGGTCAGTATCACGAATATATGCGAAGCGATGTCGTGGAGGGCCCCCACTACGTTTTCGTCAGTGTACTACCGAAATGTGGAAACTCCACAAGAGAACGTTGCGAGGGCTCTCTTGCAGAAACAACACTAAAATCAGCTACACTATACAAATTCTTCCCACCTGTTTGCCGACTGGGACGCTCGCCCCGGAGTATTCCTCCTGTTGTTCATGTTGAGCATCTATGTCCCCCGAATTTTATGTTATTTGCCTCTCTAGGCACTTAACATATGTTTCTTTAGGTTTAGTGTACATGTTCGCCTCGGCTACAACATCCTTTTGACCGCTCTGAGTAATCATTGTTTCCACTCCACTGAGTGAGCCATTCTGGTGTTGCTTGAAATTATTCATTCAACGGGGGTTTAATGCCATATATTTTCATTCAACATAACAATTGTGTAAAGGAAATCAGCTCAGTGGAATGATTTAGTCAAAAACACATATAATGTTTTATAGAATCATATAACTGAGAGGCCTGTTTCCTTTCCAATGTTGACTTCCCGCTTCCCAGGCCCGCCCCAACACTGAATATGTTGCGTGCGTCCGTGTGGGCTCCGACCCAAAACTGAATTGGGAAAGAGCAATGGTCTCCAGGGTGTGACCGGGGGTCCACTGTTTCGGGACCATTTATCTTTTAGGGGTGCTAAAAAGGTATTTTGGGGGCATTCCACTTCTCATAAAGGAAATGCAATATCAATTTCAGTCAACATTGGAAAATAAATCAGCCTCAGTTATATGATTTATAAAACAAATGTGTTTTTTGACTATTTTCATTTCTGGAACCATCCACTAGGGATTATAACTAGAGTCTTGACGAGAGTAACACAAGATTAGATGTTAAAGAGACATGGCAATTTGAAAAAAGAGTGCGCCTCAAGATTTTCAAAAATCGATATTTTTGCGATGGGTTGTAAAGCTTTATATACAAAAAGCCCTCACCCGAAATGATAAGACCAATTTTTTCGCTTCCTTATGGGTACAACGAACGATTTTATATTAGCGTCGCCGGCGACGTTAAATTAAGCCGACAACGAAATAATGGCTTTTAACAAACAGAACACACCACCGTATGCATGTTGCTCACAGCATGCACCACGTTTGACTGGTCTATAACCTTTGTGGTTTTAATATCAGTGAGTACGAGTCAAAAAATATCAAGGAATATACACAGTGTTGATTAAAGTTTATGGAAAACTTAAAAGTTGGCCTACAAATTACCTGGATGTCTTTATCCTCATAGTCAATGTCCCTATCTATGTTTTGGGGTATGTATTTTTATATGTAAAATATATTCTTGTTCTTCCAATGGCCTAGACTATCATTTGGAGCCAAATTGAAGAAATTTCATATTTTGTGAAAAGTGGCACCAGTGCCGCTTTAAGTCTCGGGGTTTCAAGGCTTATAGTGGAAAAGCTATAGATTGAGTTGACATCATGTTAGCATTCGGTCTAATGACATGTTAGCGGTGCAAAGGAATATGCCCCATTTACAGTTACAGCATTCAATAGCCTTATCACGCCTGATTGAGCGTGAATTTTAAAAGCACAACTCCTGCAGGTGTTCACGCATACTGCCGGGCAGTGCTTTGTTCATTGCCCAGCGTTGACGTCACATGTCACCTCATCTATGCACACCTTCCTAAAGAAAGAGAATTTGAAGCAAAGAAATGTACCAGTGTTCAAATGGAACATTCCATACATGTACCAAGCCTACAAAGGTATAATAGTGGGGTCTGACTTATACATGTCTCCATAAAGATTAAAGATTCATAATCATTGAAGCAAAGAAATGCATCATTATTAAAATGGAACATTCCTTGCAAAGCCTGCAAATGCACAAAAGTGAGGGGATTTTTTGTACAGATTAAAAATTAGACAGGTGATCAAAATATCCACTTGTCGAAAGTAACATGTGATAATTGGATGACTACTAGATGAAACATACCACCTAGTAAAAGCAGCTAAGTTCACCTTCCTAGAAAAGCAGACCAAACCTTATATTATCTTGTACACAGTGCAGTGAACTCATGAAAATAAATCATTAAATGTTTACCTTTCATTGTGCATTTTGAAGTGATAGTGTGGGTTAAGATTTCTAATCTGATAATTTAAATTATCTCGCCAGGTTCCTGACATGTGGGCCAAGCGCTCTTATCCGAGCCTGAAGCCCCTTGGTAGCTACATCAACGATTTCCTGGCCAGACTCAAGTTTCTTCAGGATTGGTATGACAATGGAAAGCCAAATGTCTTCTGGATATCTGGCTTCTATTTCACGCAGGCGTTCCTGACGGGAGCCATGCAGAACTATGCCAGGAAGTACACTATACCAATTGACAAATGTGGCTTCCAATTTGAGGTATATTTTCATGTTTGTTCAAGTATTTCTGTTGAGATTTTTAAGACCCCTCAAGCAGCATTCCTTAACACAAAAGAGGGGGCTCCATGTTACAAAAGCATGCAGTAAAGCTACTGAAAAAGATGAAAACAACAGAAGCACCTACTGAAAAGAAAACTAATCATTACAAACTCTTTACAGGCTTGTGGCATGTTGTGTCTCTTCTTCGGCCCTGTAAGAGTTCAGCTATTTAGCTGATTTCTGCTCTTTTTCATGCTTTCAAAGAGTCAAAATTGTAGTTTTTTCTTTCATTTTCAGCCTGTTTTTGACCTTTTTACCTAGTTTTACGCTTTGTTTCAGCTTTTTCAGTTCCTTTTTTCAAAATTTCACTCACAGCTCTGCTTTTTGCAGACAGCCCTAATTATTTCTAGATCCTACTGTGTTCAGACCATATACTTCCTCAGTCTTCCCCGATATCAGGCGCGGATCCAGGGAGGGGGCGCGCGCCTCCCGGTAATTCTGCAAAATCTTGCAAAATCAGCCCGTTTTGGACAAGTTTCAGCCTTCAGCCCCCCAGTAATTTTGACGTTTTTCAAATCCTGGATCCGCCCCTAGATATTAATTTGTACAATACTACTCCTCATAACCCAAATTGTCCCAATTCAACCTAATGGGAAAATAATTCAATTTTTCATTAAGTTCTCATTTTTAAAGATATTATGGTATCAACGTCTTCCAAATCTTTCCCAAGGGGTATCATTATTCCTTCATTTTGCAGTAAATGATGGATTAGATGCCATTGGGTTTGTGCAGTTTAGACTGAATAAAAAGTGTAGTATTAAAGTAGTAAACTTAATAATGCTACAAGTAAAATCAAAATTTTGAAGGTATGTCAGATTACTTTTATCTATCGTGTGTATGTAATTTAACATGGCACAATGCATTAGAAATGCAATTATTATATTAATTTAAACCTTTTAAAATATGCAATTTTACTAATCATGACTCTCCTTATGTATTGCCTTTAACCCTCAGGTTCTTCCTTGTGAGACAACTGATGATAAACCAGAGGATGGTGTGTATGTCAATGGGCTTTTCTTGGATGGTGCAAGATGGGATAGAAAGAGGTGAGGTCGGACAGGGCATTCAAGTACATGTGGAGTTGTGTGTATAGATGGTGATATTTTGTCATGAGTTAAGAAAACAATATTGATGACTCTTGTGAAATACAAAGAATTTGATATTAGAGCTTTTCACACAGACCAGAAGGTTGTTGGAATTTCAATTCAGCCGCCAAATACTTTACTCTGGCACAGACTTAACTCTTGTACCTCTTCAATAAAGACACACATGTGGTTGTTATGTTTGTGTAAGAGAATATTTGCCATGTTGAGTTTCCTTGTTTTGAGTCGGTAAATTTCAATGGAAAACATACAATTTCTATGCAGAAACAAACCAAGAAGATCACTTTAAAGATGAAAGTATTTCATGGAAAAGGAAGTTTGTTAAATCTTTGTTGTGGAAAGTTGTTATTGCATATGTATGTATAGTATTCAGAAAGTGGCTGAATTTAGTCATAAAAGAAGGATCACCAATTTGATCTTTTGGTCAATGTAAAAAGCTCTGACATTTCCCCTCGGCTAATGCTTTTTGAAATACAGTGGTTAAGTTTGCTGTAATCTCTCTATATAATTTAATGATTGTATTCAACCAGAATAGCTTGCTGTAAGTGAACACAATGCAAGGCATTTAATGAAAGATATTGTGGGTTCAAATCCTGTCAATTTCACAGTGTATCACAGCCATGCTAAGTTTGGGTTACTCCTTCTTGTAATTTCAGCACAAATAATCAATAGAAATCTGTGAGGTGACCGTCCAGAAGATCAAACTTTAAGATGTCCAAACTATAATCATCGAGGATAATCATCAAGGATTTTTAAATCCAATTATTTTTAGAGATGCACCAATTGAGTATTGCGTTTGTATTGAGATGCACTAATTGAGTATTGAGTTTGTATTGAGATGCACTAATTGAGTATTGCATTTGTATGTACATTGTATTTTGTGTACACATCCAATGGTGCTAGAGTCCAGGACCTCTCTATCTGGGGAAACGCTTTAACT
Source organism: Ophioderma brevispina (assembly GCA_023653785.1). Classification (NCBI taxonomy): domain Eukaryota; kingdom Metazoa; phylum Echinodermata; class Ophiuroidea; order Amphilepidida; family Ophiodermatidae; genus Ophioderma; species Ophioderma brevispina. The sequence goes on along the minus strand of JAMKCH010013223.1, from coordinate 11,420 downwards.
GGTCGCTGGTGTTGTGAATCCAACAAGCTCAGAAATGAAATAGTTGCTTGCATTTTTAGCCCTTATCCTATAGAGCTTATAAAAACAAAGCAAATTAAAATCAACTTGTAGGTTTTTTGTTGCTAACAGATATTCAGCAGCTTGAATAAAATAATCAAGTATTCAAGAAAAAAATGTTTTGCATTTTATGTTGTAATTTATTGCAGTAGCTGACTTAGACACTTGCTTATTTTCTATAGGGGAATGCTTGGTGAATCATTACCCAAGGTTCTATTTGATCCAGTGCCCATCATATGGGTTAAACCAGGTAAGTTGGGTTGAGGGGATATTGTATTTCTATATGATGATGACATTGATTTGAGCCTTGTGATAGATTTTTCTATCACATGTTTATGACAAGAATATCTGTGATATTGTTATATAATACAAAAATAGTGCTTGCCTATATTTGTGTAATAGTATGCAAATACTATGTGGTAAGAGAGGAAATAGGGCACACCAGGTTTGGTGTGAGAGGCCCATAACCAGTACATGTAATAGCACCATCTATTCACAGCTGATGTAGTAGATGGACCTATTCCAAACTCCAACCATATTTGATATATTTCCATGCACATTGATAAATTGTGTACATGTTACACTCTAAGACATTATCCTGAAGAAAAGTTGTTACGGATCTCTTAAAAGCATTCAATGTATTTGACAACATGAAAGTTAGTATTTTGTGTCTTAAAGGGTCCCTGAATGACTAGTAGAGCTGGAGGGCCTTTTTGCATATATCATTAGAGTGAATGAGCTTGCATACTTAAAAAAAAGTATGATACATATTTGATGTGTTTGTCTGTTATTTGTCCCTATTGTCCCTACATTCATCTGTAATATAGATAACGTGGAAATAATGGATAATTATATCAAAATAAACATTCTAAAATTCTAATCATTTTGAAATCAAAATTATTATTGCAGGCAAAAAGAGTGACTTCAAGCCATCCACTGACTATGTGTGTCCTACTTACAAGACCAGCGAGAGGCGAGGTACCTTGTCTACTACAGGACACTCAACCAACTTTGTCCTCATGATTGACTTGCCTACAGATCAACCAGTTAAGCACTGGATTAAGAGAGGTGTTGCTCTATTGACACAGCTGGATGATTAGGGTTAAACAGGGTTAAGGATTATTTTGATTATTAATAACCATGCGCTGAAGCAATCACTGGCATATTGCAGGATTATCGATGCAATAGTGGGTTACCAGGCTATGTGTAGAAGTGCTAGAATTATTATTGAGTTAAATGGATAGCTTAAAACTGGATTTATATTAGATGGTTATTTAAAATGAGTTTGAATGGCTCCAACTTGATTATAATACTAACCATCACATCCAACAGTGACTAAAGCAAATGAAGTGAGTTTCTATAAACATTTGTTCAATTGTTCAGTTATATTTCTAATGCAAACCGCAGCCAAAGATTTAAACACAGGATGTGTTTAACTTAAGGGTCTACGATGCATCAAAGATCTTTGTGAAATGCCCCAGGATTGTATTTGCCAATAAGAAATTAAATCTTGTGTAGCATTTTTGTAATTAGATTGAAGTCACTTGTATATAATATGTAAGTACGCAAATTCTACATTCCACAGTTTTGAGATTGTACATGTAATATTTAACAAATTATTACCATATAAAAATGATGTACATATATTTAACATTGTACTTAAGCTTGTACATATGTTAGGTGCCCATATAGCCATAAATGATGAACCTTATTTTGTCAAAAAATTATCTACGATAAAACAATTGTTGTAGGTGTTTTGAAAATCCTTGTTATAAAATGATCAGAGAAATTCTGATATTTACATGTAGTGTGATACATGTACACTTCGTATTATGAAATTAAGTTTGCCAATAGTGTAAAAAAATTGGCTAAAACTGCCAAAAATGGAAATATTGTTTGAAAATAAAATGATGCAGGTTAAAGTGTATCAAAATTAATTGGTGTTGGCTCAAAATGAAGTTGTGTAGACTAAAACTGTACCAAAGAATGGTGTTAGTGTTTGCTGAAACCACCAAAATTGAGTAATTAAAGTTAAAACTACCAAAATAATATGGTGTAAGCTGATCTGCTCTAAATGATGTAGTTAACTGTTTAGTGATACACATTGCGATGCAAGTGATTGTAAAATGTAGGGGGGTACGATTCTTAAAAGCCCCCTCCTCAAAAAAAAAAGATTTTGCAAGCTGAGCGAGCCAAAAATTTGTTGGGGTTTTTTTGTGCTTGTTTGTCCAAAAAAAGTTAAAAATTTTGGTAAAAAGGTCTAAATTTCCCCCCCCCATGTTCCCTTTTTGAAAAAAACATCTCCCCTCCCCTTAAAAAATCCTGGTTATGGGCCTAGCCTGAGCACAGGTGCTAAATTGTAGAAATTGGCAACCATTGTGTCATATGGCCTTGTACAAGAGGCAGATGCACTAACAAATAAAATAGCTATAGTGCTTTTGCCTTCCTCGAGTCAGTGACGTCATGTAGTAATCGCAGCATTAAGGGGGAACCTAGTCTCAAAGGGGGATTTTTTTCAGAATTGAGATTTTTGACACACAGTTGTTCCTTTAAGCCTCGGCTGCAAATTGCTTTTTTTTTTATCTCAATAGGACGAATACTTTTTGAGTTATCACAATTTTTTAATCCAAGATGGCCGCCATTACCATGGCAACGGGTCACATGACTGCTGCGCCAGAATCACCGAAGAGCCGATGTGTAAAGCAGCGGTCAAGACTTAAAAATTTATATGATGAACTTGATGAGGAGGAGGAAATATCCTACCAGGCTGGAGCGTGTGACATAGACATTGAATTGATTAAAAAAGAACTTGTGTTAAGTCAAAAAACGCTTGAAAACGGACTTAACATTATCAAACTTTAATGTGTTTTTTCGCAATTTGTCACCACGGGAACAGTCATATCTCAAGAACCATAGGGGGTAGGCACTTCATTTTTTCACTGTTTTTTCTCTATCTTTAGGAGCACACAATGAACCAAAATTATTGAATTCAAGCCTTGGGAACATGTTCATTTGATCTTTTGATCAAAACCATAATTATGGTTTCTGCTGTTTCAGATGTAACCAGACCTTTACCCTGCTTACCATGCTAGTATGTGGTAAATTTTGGTTCATTGACTAGCTTTAAACCTCAGCTCCAAATTGCTTTTTGTTTCATCTCAATAGGATAAATACTTTTTGAGATATTAATGTTCCCGTATTGACACATCACAAATTTTACAATCCAAGATGGCAGCTGTTACCATGGCAACAGGTCACATGTTCCGATATTTCGCATGTTAATTTTATGCAACAAGGTTTAGGGTATGCATATAAAAACTAACACTTGAGACACCACTTCTGATTAGTGAGAAAAACAAGTTTTTTGAAATGTGTGGTTCAGACTAGGATTCCCCCTTAAATCACAAGCATTATTTCAAAGTGCTGTCGCATGCGCACACACAAAAAAAGGCAGTGGGCAAATACATACGTAAGACACCTGACTAAACACGGTGCACAATCATGTTTGAGGAGGTAAATGGAGTATAAATCTTGCATCTTACCCATAGGTCATTCCTATTTAAAAGTGATATGCATGCTGTTAATCGCCCTTCAAAACAGACTCTGATGCAGTTAGTTTTTGCTAACACCAAAAGGCGTAACAATTACTGTAGCCAATTTCATCTGTGGCAAAATGAGTCCAACACATACTATCTGCCACAACAAATGAGGCCACTGTTTACCAGGGCACTTGTTTTCTCTTCCTGTTTGGGCTGATGCTCTGGTGAATGCCCAAGGATGTGTTTCGGGGATTAGTTGAAAAGAATTAAAAATAGACTCCTTGTTTCAGAAAATGTTGTTGATGCCAAATCCAACTATTTTTTATTACATAAATTGGTAGAGCTTTTATGTAGCTGATGTACTCTCCCTGGCATTTTTACTGAGCAGCGTAGATACCCATTGCATTATAACCATGCCGGTCCATGATTAATCACTTCCAATTCGTCCGTCCACCTTGGATTGTATATGATGAGGTTATTTTTATTATTTTATTTCTATACAGATAAAACCAAGTGTTACATATAAATGAAATGCATTATTATATTTAGAATAAGATGCTATCCAAAGAATATTAATAATCAATGCATTGATCCAATAAAAGAATCTATGCATGTCAAATTTCTTGTAAATTACGACTGATTGGCCATGGATTCAAATCTGTTTTCGTCCATCCTTAATCAGTTGTTTTGTTTCATCAGTTCACCTTGCTTTCTGCTGTCTGTAAGTGCCTTGATATGTTAATTCTAAAAGTATTCGGTTTTGTGAAATACATGTATATGTATGAGAAAGAAAATGAATATGTACGCTAAAACGATTTAGTAATTATGTAAACTGTATTTATAACTCTTCACTGTTGTAATTGACTTAAATAGTCCAATAAAGTTGAGCAAATGTACCATATATAGCATAATAATATAAAATGCAGGCATTTATAAAGCCCTTACACAAGCGGTATCACAGCGATGTACAATTATTATTCCGCTGCCGTCAGGAAATCATCACAATCATTTTCGCTTCATCTATGAGCTCTTCTAAGACAAGCCTTAGCAACACCCATTCCTCTCATCACTTGGATTGTAATATCACCCTAACACATATAAGCCCCCAGGCATTCAGTAAATCTATAAGTTGGCTGTTATTGGTGTTTACATGCACTTTTTTGAATAATAAGTTTTTTGAAAAAATAAATGTTAAATCACATTCAATAAGAAATCTTAATTTGGGAGACCGTTTTAGAAATAAGCCAACTTACTGCAAAAATCTGCGCTATTTTTCTCCTGAAATAGCTTACTTTGATAATTTTCTTGCCCGCAAATTCAAATTTCCTACCTGTAATCAACTTCCTCACCTGTAGTGTTAACCAGTGCATATTGGATATGTATATTTTTTAGGATGAGTATAACACGCATAAATGACTTAATGTTCTTATAGCAATAAAAGTATCCTTGAAGTAGGGTATTGGATATAACTCTTGAAATATATTTTGTTTATTTTGTTTATAATGACATACATCGTTGATGTTTATTTTGTTTATTATGGACATACTGCTGTAATGTAGTTGGTACAAAATTCCTTTTTATAGTATTTGCAAAGCTGTTGTGAATGAATCTACTAAAGTGTACAATGTTTGACTGGGTTTGCATTGTCAACTTTCTGTATATATTACATTGTTTAAGTGCTTGTGCCGATAGTCCTTTGGGACCCCCTGTTTTACCCGGAATAGTATCGATTTTGATATCGATGAAAGGTCGTATTTTTCTTAATGTCGTCCTGAAAGTGCTCAAATTCATTTCATTGCCAAGATATAACAAAAACTGCCAAATTTATGGTCAACCATCAATATCAGCACAGTAGGGGGGGGTGAATATGGCTTTGCAATGCGCATTATTGGCTTCTACCATCAAAAACCGCAATTTGTTTCCCACGTACTTGATGGCATACCTGCAAGTGCCGGCCTTTTATATCAAGTAGAGACACAATAACATAAAGCGGAACAAGCATTTACATGACTTCTGAAGATTTGAACAATGGGAATATTATTTACATGACAGTGACTTCTAGCTAACCAGGTAGCTTCATCATAGCCATGGATTTGGCGTGAAAAAGCATTTTTTAAAAAATAGAATAAGACGGACGTAACGACACATAACGCTGCTCATTTATAGTCCCCGTTCCAAACTTGTTCGCGGGACATTATACTAAAGGCGCCTATTTCCATTCATTAGTTGTTGCAGTTTGTCTAACAGATAGCCAGAATCATATTTTGATGATTTTTAAATCCTGCATTTGAAATTTCTGGCTGTTGAGGAGTTACACTATCCCCCCCTCCCCCCCCCCCCCACAATCTGCCTGGCAATCTTGCCAACATTGTCAACTAAATTTCCAGGAGTTAACGTAACCTGACCCATCTTACCACTTTTTCTGACCTTATGAATTCAAAAGCCCTTCACTGAATAAAGCAGGTTGCTAGTCTGTTAGGTGGGGGGGGGGGGAGGTTTCCGAATTCATACTGTCAGAAAAACGAAGTGTCAGATGGGTCGGTTACGGAAACTCCCTAAATTTCCTGTGAAGAAGCATTGAATGACCAATTCTACATTTGATGTACTATCATTAGTATCTCCATGTTTGGGTACACACATCTCTTTTGAGGTATTTGATTTTCACTTTTGACATTTTGAATTAGTCTGAATAGTAACTATTGATCTACTATGGTGAGACTTCCTCAATTTGACAGATAATCATTTTGGACATTTGATCTGAAACACTAATATTCCAAAACACATAAGTAGGATTAATTATGGAATCCTCATTGCATTTCAAATCCGAACAAAGTAAAGAAAAAACTGTCTTGCTAACAATTGATTTTCAAAATATCCCACTGTTGATGATTACTGTACAATCACTGCAAACTTAAATGTCTTGTTTGACATCCCCTTTTTGACATCCAACATATCCGCAACAGATTGGAATAAAGACCCTTGTAATGATGACATATTATCAAGCACCCCCTTTCATTTAAACAGGGAATGGCAACAACATCTGACCAATAAAATGCGTTAGCTTTGTACTTTGGCTGTGTCAATCTGATAAGACATCTGATTGGTTTAAGGATGGCTCATAGCAAGATAAGTGACAAGGACTTTTAAAAAAGCAATTCACCTAAGTTTAGGAAATTCAGGGCTTGGACTAATGCAACTGATACGACAGTGCAGTTAAATGATGACGTTTTGAGTCTTCAAATGTTGTTTTGTTTGAAGATGCGGCTTATAACTCCTAGACAGGGCTCGACTCAGGATTTATTTTGGGTGGGTGGCGGGCTTCGAAAAAGTGGACCTTTTTTTCAAAATGGAAGCTGTTTTGATAGAAGTGGACCTAACCCCCTAACATTGTCCTTTTTTTTGGACTTTTTGAACATTTTAAAAATTTTTCATCACCAAAAAGTGGGCTTTCCTTGTAATTTTTCTAAATTTTTGTCACCTTTTTATAAAAAAACACAAGCACAAGTGTACCTTTTCAAATATCTACAAATAACACCTAAATTAAAAAAAAAAAACAACTTACCAATTTTTACCCCTTTTGTGGAATTTGGGGGGGGGGTGCACCCCCTGTGTCGGGCCTGAAACTCTAGAAATTCCCAGGAGCTTGAGATGGGCTCAGTGCTCAAGGTGCTGCCTGTAAGGATAATTACTTGGTGGTATTTTGAAATGCAATGAAAATGTCCTTTAACTTTTGTTCATACAGCAATCAACCAAATTATGACCTCTGCCAAGATCTCTTAGTCAGCTAAACATTTCAACTCATTACCGTGCAGAGTCATGGTCCTATGGTGAATATCGGTAATGTGAGTACATCTGCATAGATGCAGCACTGAATTCTGGGCACCAATGTTCATGATGATCAATGCATATTTAAAAGTTGAAGGAACACAGAATCTGGTGAAGACTGGGAGGTTGTTTTCAAGGCAGTTTTAGGATTCCTGATTGGTAGGAGGGGGGCTCGAGTGAGCATGATATGATATATATATGCCAAGTTGATGGCATTAAAGTAGTAGTGGTAGTAAATTGACAGTTTTTAAAATCTAGGTTTTGTCCCCGCAGAAACAAGGGTGGGCCGGATTCACCTCACACTGCAGCAAACGCCCTTACTCACTCCCTCCTTCCCCGCTGCAACCGATTCAAGGCATCCCAATCCTCAACCCAATCTCCCTACTCTCCTCCTCCACTGCTTCTTCAAGTGTCTTGGACGTCCTCCTCATACCACCCCCACCTCAACTCAAAAGCCCTCTCTTAAATCATGCCCGTCATCCTTTCATCAGCACGGGCACCATGACCAACATACACTATTCGCCTCGCCAACCGGCCCACCGCTCTTCCAAATCAGTAGGACAGCAGGTCACGCTTTGTGCTGCAAAGGTCAAGATTTCTTTGAGCGTAATTCCCAAACTAGGTGCCAGTGCCAAGATTCTGTGAAAGTTTTCCGAAATTGAAGCTTAAATTTAAACCATTTTAAGTGCACCTGGTACAAATATTTAGAGGGCTAACTGAGGCAAGAAAAAATTGTAGTTTTCTTGCATGCATATCAGAAATTCTATTCCTTAAATAAATATGTGATAACACGTGTTTTAAAAACTGTATCAATTTAAGGTGTCGCGTAGTGTCCTCAAACAATCCGTGGACCTGACCGTTTCCGACAGACTCTGGCAAACTGAACCTGGCAAAACGTGATATAAGATATGTGGTTACATTGCCAAAAATTGGGTCAATGATCTTCGGTCCAAATGATGAAAAACTATACCAAATATAGTTATTACTTTCGGTGTTTACGAGATCAAGTTTTATTGTTCCATACACCACTCGTCAATCCCATGGTCATTTCACCCGAGGGAAGAGCCGGGGAAATGGAAATACATGCATGGATTGGTTTCCACGGCCTTGCCGATAACAAGGCAATATTGATGATTACGTAGCAATCCACACAGATAAATTGGGCCTCAACATTTGAATTATATTTTTTGTGTTATTTTCGTGGAATGACCGTTCGATGTTCCAGTAGTAATTATTTTGAGGATTTATGGAAGAAAAGAAAAGAGAACAGGTGAACCTTTTAACTGAAAATCGAGCGTCCGTGTTCCCATAGAAGTATTCACGGGAGGTTTTTTAGCCGAATTGCATCTAAATCTGTATTTCTTTGATTTGTTTGAAAAAAATGACAATTTTACATTTATATCAACCATCACCGACTAGCATGCTAGTTTAGGCGTATATCTATCTGATTACGCATACTTCAAAACAATTCAAAGATGGCAACAACGCGAAAGCCACAAAATTACCGATGACCAATCTGTTTTTACACTTTTTTTATAGCGGTCATTCGAAGTTAGTCGAGTTGCCTGAAAGGAAAATAAGCAGTGTTTCGTCATGTGACCTGCACTTGACTTGACAAATCCAAACAATTGTATCAAATCCTCAGTCTTCATCCTACCATCAACTTACACCGCACATAGCTCTCATCATTGCTCTCTCTGTCTCAAATCCCCATTGCATTTTCGCTCAGACACCATGTCGCGCTCCCATAGAGCCACACTGATCTCAACACAATCGTATTATACACCATTACCGTTCCTCTTTGAAGGATATCTTTCCCCCCGGGGGGGCCATTTCAATGACAAGGGGGTATCATCAGTGTCCAAGCAATCACAAAAAAAGCACTAAAAGAGTTATTTCGAAAGATTGCACTTTTTCACCCTAAACACGTATAGCAGCGCAATTAGCTACCCTAAACATGTACATTGATGAAATTTGCGCCCCTAAACCAATATCAGTAGCGCAATTATGCATACCCTAAACAAGTATCTTTGTCTTTTTGCTCCCTCACTAAACAAGTAATTCATGCTATTAGTACCCCTTTATACGATAAAAAACCAAAACCATATACTTTTTGCCACCCAGAGAGGTTTGATCTGAGCTTGTGTAATTCAGAATATAGGGAAAGGGAGGGAGGGGGAGCCCTCTCTTTCGCGAGAAGCGCGAAACCATGCCAAGCCCCATGTTTGTTCCGAAATACATTTTTTGCAAATTGATTAAAAAAACTATTTGATATTTGTAAGTGGTTACCTTTAAAATGCATATAGGCCAATGATCGACGGTATAACCAGTAAAATATAGTGCATGCATGAAAGTTTTATTTGAACTAACCTAAATTAACACTTAAGTGCCTAAGGTCGTTTCCACTCACGTTGGGCCCTAAGGGGGGGGGGGGTTCCATGGAACCCCCTAAGGAAACCACTTTTCCGAGTGAATTTTCAAATGAAACTCATACCTCTTGAGGGGGCATAAGACAAGGCCCCAGGTGCAATATAAATGAGTTTCTCGTTGTATCTCTTAATTAGGAAATCATTGTTTTCGAAATGCGTCAAAATCGCTCAAAGTATAGTATGATGTTTCCGCGACCTTGTTTCCACAGCATACCATTTCAAATCATTTGATATTAATCAATAAAATTAAAAAAAAAAAAAAAAAAAAAAAAAAAAAAAAAAAATGTACATTCTTGTATTTTTAAGTGGGGAAGTCGTATTTGCCATAGGTTTGTACAGCAATGCGCGCATCGGTCGATATGGAATACTTCTTTTCAGCACCTAACGTGTTAATCTTTTTTTCTGCATGTGTTAATTAATTTTGTTTCATGCATATGAACATACCTAAGCAGAAAAAATTTTTCCCTAAAAAAAAAAATGCTAATTTTTATTTTTTAAAATCACACTCCGTTGTGCCTAAGGTGGGGGGGTTTCCCCTCCGAACCCAAATTATTATCTCATTACCGGCAAGAAATTGTAGTAATTTTGTTTAATGGAAAGAGCGCATCTGATATTACACATGAAAAAAAATGAGTTGCAAAATATTATTTCATCTATGAGAAATCGCCGAAAAACAATCTTGGTACTATGGACCCCCCCCCTAGGCACTAAGTGTTTAACGGTGTTCATGAAGATGTTCGTACGGCACGTAGTGGGTTCGCGGAAACCCTGAAGGTATTTAGTTTTTCAAGACATTTCCTATGGGTCTCAAGATCCGGGAGAATTTCGCATTTAGAGAACGTTATTTTTCTGCAACTTATTTCCGCATTTGCAGCGCGATCGATAATCGGCATTTTCCCCCTGAAAATTTGGCGAAATCATATGCACCCAAATTATGTCCCAAAAGTTATTTTAAAAAATTATAACTAGAATGACTGACCTTAAATAAATTAATGAGTTTTAATTGCTAAACATGTCCGTTTCTTGCGTTTCATGGGTAAGTGATATAAACTATTTTGGTATAGGACATAATCAGGCAATCACTAAGGGAGTCATCATGTCTCAATCTCAAGCCAATAGGGTGTGCTGACTAAAAAGCATGTGTATGTCTTTTACCGCGCGTAGCGCGAAAGTTTGAAATTTCGGGATTGAAAGTCACAGGTTGAAGCAATACAGACTTCGAACCTTTTTTAATTTTTTTATACTGCAAATAATATGGACCCTAATGCGTAGTTCCTCATTTAGAAATCTAACCCTGTTTCTTGATTTTGGGTGATTTTTAGACCCTTTTCACGTTACGTACTAACGGGCTGATCCGTGAAAACTACCCTTGTTATACGTGGATTTTTAGGACACGATGATGCCCCCCTTGTCTATGAAGACTGATCCCCCCGGGCGTTTCCCTTGCAACAACTCCCCACACTTCCCTAAACTTCCCCCACCCATACCTCACTCTTACACTAAAGATGAGATAATTCTCTAAGTCTGCAAAGCATGGCTCCTTGGGGGCCCCACAACCCGTAAATTGGGT